>JAJJMC010009299.1:578758-627470 GCA_023531435.1 Papaver californicum | reverse complement strand
AAAATTAATTAACTAAGCATAATCCATCAAGCAAAAGCACAACTGTTGAAAGAAAACCGTTTTTACTATTCAAAACTATGCAATTCTAATAATAAAAGAATTATAAATAATTATTAGAAAATAATTAAATCACATAAAATTGAGAAAATTACCTTATCCATCATCCCAGTAATTAGACTTAGCCCATGGTGAAGAAAACTTGCTCAAAAGTTGATTTCATTGCTCAAAATATCAATTACAAAGGTGAATAACGCTGTAACAGCTGATTTGATAGCTTATATGCGTTACAGGAGAGGGTTCAGCTGTTACAGAAGAGTTTTAAGCAACAAAGGGTTTGAAGCAATAGACAATAGGAAAATTCAAATCAGCAACAGTTATAAATGTTACTGAGTCTTCTTCTCCGGCAGTGATGGATGAAGAACAGCCGGCCGGTGCAGTAGCAGTTGACCGGACGTCGACGGAGCTTCACCGGAAATTTCTAAATTCTTCTCTAGGCTTTCGTGTCTGATTTTCTTGGCTTCTCTTGGTTTATATAGGTAGTAGAAACCCTAGAGAGAGTTCTAAACCTAATAGAACTCTCTAAAACAATCCACAAATCTCAAACCGAATCAAAACACAATTCCGGCCAAATACATGATTTCCGAGCTGATTTCACGGGATCTTTTGATGTTTATGACTTGCGTGAGATAACTATCAATGTTTGGAACAATCTGGAAGCAAAAGAAACTTGTTTCTCACGTGAATTCAAAGTGTGCAGTTGATACAGACGATTTCCGATCGATCCCGTGCTGAGTTGACTCGGTCAACTCGGGTTTGACCCGATTTATCCCGATTTGACCGAGTTGACTCGAGGGTATCCCTTATCCACTTCTAGGGTGCCAAATAACACTTGTCCTTGGGTGCCTTTATCACTTATTGAGCCAATTTTTCCACTAATCTTTATTCTTCTACTGTACCTACAAAAGCATAAAAACACGTAATATTTGCAAAATCGAATACTAACTTAATAGAAACTAAGGTACAATTTAGACACTAAAATGTGTCTATCAAACTACTTAATTTGTAGGATTTTTCTTTGCACCTATGATAAGTGCATAATTTACATACTTTAAGTATCATTTACCTATACTTATTTTCTAGATTTTGTGTGAATTACTGTGTGTTATTATGACTTTTATAGTTTATGTGTTTTATTAGGTTACATCTCTGAAAGAAGTGAAATTGATCTCTACAAGGAAGAATTGCTAAAGACCTAGTGTAGCTCATTCAAATCCAGGAGAAAAACCGTGAAACCAACTTGAATTTGGTATCTGTTGGGCCTTATTGGTTCTGCGCGGGAAGAGAAATAAAAAAGCGTTTTGGGCTCGCCTTTGAAGTAAAAATTAGGGTTTTTGTTGGTTTTTGAGGAGGTTAAGTCTCCTAATTGGATAAGGAATCAAAAGGAAGTGAAAAAGTTTAATGAGATTAGGTTTCCTGGTTAGATAAGGATCATGAGGAGATTACCAAAGCCTATATAAAAGGGAGCTTAAATACAATTTTGAGGACAACTTCTCACGGATAGAAAACTAGGGTTTAATTTTACTTTTCAAAAACAGTTTATCATTTTCATTAATATTTTAATGGCTTTTAAGAAAGCCATATCTAGCTAAACCCAACCCCTAGGACAATGGAGGAAGCCATATTTCATGAATGAATGGTAACTATTTTTGATTCTTAATGACTTTTGCATTGATTTATGATTTTTCTTAATTAGTTATGATTTCGTTTGATGGTGTATGCTGGGACTTAAGAGCTTTTGATGCGCCATGCTTGTGATATACAATTAATGTTTTAGAAATCTACTTTTGGTAAAGAACCAGAGTCAGTAAAAGAGCTATAATTGTTAAAGAATCATTGTGAAAATCATTCAGAAGTGATTTTGGTGGAATCTTGAGTTCTAGTTCTTCCCAATACTATTAAAATATTTTACTTACTTTCTAGTTTAAATTAAAATTAGGTCTAAAACGAATCTTCACAAGTCTCAGTGAACAAACTATTTTTACCACTTTTCTAAAACTACTAACCTACTTCACTTGTAGGATTTCATACAAACTTACTTCACTCGTAATTTATATCCACCGAGCATCTTGCTCATCTTCTACTTTATCTTCTGAGCATCTATGCTCCACCATATTTTTATCTCAAGTTTTCTTTTCACATGTTACTTTGTCAAGAGTCATAACCTCACTATTGTGATGTTTGCTACGACTGACATTCTTCAGTTCACAAACCTTTTTTCTCTTCTCAAGCACACACGTTGTTACTTTATCTCTCTTATCATAACTTTACGTTATGATGTTTTCCAAAACTCATGGGTTCACGAACCTATCATACGTCTTACTACGCACAAACAATCTTCATATTGTTTCTTTCTCACAACCTCTTGTTGTCTATTTCTTTTTTTTTCAAAAACGCTTTCCGCCACGCTTCTGAGAAACTGTCACACTTCTTAATCTTTCCCAAAATTCTGTCACAATCCTTCTGTTACGTTTCTGTCACAAACTGTGACTGCTCTTCTGTTACACTCCTGTCACATACTGTGACAGTTCTTCACTTCTTTCACGCCTTGACAGATTTAGAACGGTTTGACACAATTGCCAGGCTACAAAATTTGCCACATTTCTATAGAACCTGTCACATTCTCCTTTATGAACTTTTATTAAACACTTTTCATGTCGTCTTCTGGTGATGGAGAGGTAGTTTGCTGGTGGTGTTCGGATCCCTTCAATACCTCCTTTCCTGCAAATCTTTTCTAAAAACCCGAATACGATAAAAACCCCACTTTCCTATTTCAATACAACTTCTGAATCGAGTCCCAATCCTTCGCAAACAGTCACACCAACTATAGCAGCAACAACAAACCCAACAGTGAAACCATCATCCTCTTTTTTTAGTTTCGAATTAAAACCACCAATTCTCACTGATACCCTTTTTTTTTCTCCTACCCATTACTGAAGAATCCTTCTTTCTCTTCTTCTCACTGTCTTCTCTATCTCTCGGCAGTTTCATCAATCTGTTTCTGTTCCATCTCGAACATACTACCCAATAGAAGACTCAACTTCATCTCTTGCTCGAACCAATTTTTCTTCTCTATATCTTGTTGTCCAACAAATATGCTTCTCACCATTTACTATCAATCTTCTCCACAGATTTTCCTTTTTAAAGTTCATGCTCAAATCAAACCCAGATTCCATTAAACTCATCTTCTATTAATCGCCATTTTCTACGACAGACACAACCAGTTTCTTACCCTTTTTCTTGGATTCTAAATCACGCAAATCAGTGACAAGAACATCATATTTTTTCTTTGTCTAAAAAGGAATTCAAACACCACCCATGACAACCAAATTAAAAGCTATAAGTTCCTCATACTAAAAAATAAAATAAAAGTTACAGACCAAATCTAATTTCTCTACCAAAAGTAAGAAAAAAATTCACTAACACTCTTCCTCCTCTCTTTCACTCACCTTGCTCTGATACCATATGTAGGATCTGACAAGAAAGAGGAGAGAATAAACACGAAATTAATAAAAGATTACATTGATAATAATCTGGTGTGTCTTACAAAGATGATCATCGGTGTCTTTTATAGGCATCACAAACATTAAACCAATTTCCTAGAACTCTACGAATTCTGTAAGGATACTACTTCTAATTATAATCAAATACCTTAAACAAATTCTTAACATAATAACTCTCTAACATAAGGAAAACTCTAAAACTAATACCTAATATAATTTCGACTCATATATGAAAGTCTCAATTAAAACCCACTTCCAACATCCGTCGTGTGGATGAATTTCATTGGATATTACTTGTGGTGTCATTTTTGGGATTTATTGTGGGTGCAAATATGGATATTGGACCTCAATATTTTTGGAAGAAAAGAAGAGAATGGGTGCATCAACAAAACCCTTAACATCGCTTGAAATAATAGTATAATGTTAAGAAGCAGTCAACTCAATTGATTGCAAATAAAATCGGAAATTAAATGTATATGATTTTACCTTTTATGAATACAAATTGTCTAGTATCTGATTTAACCACACACAAAAAATGCATTAGTGATAAGTTTCTTTCTGAACAAACAGAAACCTGCCAATAAAAGCATTATTTAGCGGAAAAAAATAATTATTGTAAGCAATATTCTGGGGGGATTAGATAAAATGATTGATAATAGAAAGATTATCCTTACATACACATGAAAAGAGTTTATACAGTTCCCTCTTTCGGCTCAATTTTCTTTTATATTCACAGCTGCTCATGACACACATTGCACATTTACAAATCACACACTCACTGTCAGCACATCCAAGTCCACGACTTAGTCTATGCTGGATAAGCACATCTCTCGAATCTTAAATGCGTTTTTATATTTTCCGAGTCTTAAGAATTCTGCTCTATCTATTAGTTGCGACTGAATCTCGCTGAGATATCTTGTCTTAGTTAGTTTTAACTATCAGCTGTAACAATATCTCGACGAGATATCTTTGCCTTGTACCCATTAGGCCAAGTCCTATGCACCCATATAGAATGGGTTAGTTTGTCCAGACAGGTGGCTGGACAAACAATGTGCGCCACTGTGGGAAAAGCACTGGGTGATGGGAACTATGTCGGGCGACATAGTGTTGGTCGCTGGTGATAAACACAATGTCGCTCGGCATAGTTCCCATAGACCACGACCGACTCCCTACCACCTATAAATAGCCAGCCTCTCCTTTACATCTTTACATCCTCCTTCACAATTTTACATCTAAAAACACAAAAATCATCTAGAGTAAAAAAACTTATTGCAAAAAAATCTTATGACACAATGAGTTTTTTAAAAAATAAAATAAACAAAAAAGGTCAACCAACAGGCGGCCCAAGTAGTAGACTAAACTGGAATCTTGATAGAGATGAGGGGTTCCAACAGGTTAGATAGCTTGCGGGCACTGGTGTAGTGGAAGGTCATATATCAGGTCATCAAGAGAGAACACGGTATACCAAGCTAAAAAATAGGTTAACTAAGTTTTATATCGTGTATGGGTGGCTCCCTGAGGAAGTTAAAGAAAGATTCCTCAGATACCCGTAGTATTTTTTATATTTGTTAAACCTTAAGAACCATAGGACAACTGTTTTTGAAGTAATATTAGAACGTTAATAATTTTCACTTTCATGATCATTGAAAAATAATTCGACATATTGTTTGGGATGAGCAAAACCACCTGAACCAGTTAGGTTCATTTGATTTGATCCGTATTTTGCCCGATGGCCACCTGACGTGATGGTGGATTGGACGCAGATGTGACATCTAAAATCCGACATCCACCCAATCCGTCTAGTTTTTTTTTTCTTTATTCAAAACATAATTTTATTCAAAAAATTAACCTAGTACAAAACATAAATCTTGTTTTATCCATAATTGGATATCATTTAGCACATTATGATAATACTCAAAAGAAATAAACTCCTCTCTAACTTTTTTCGCTAGAGCATGAGCAAAATTATTTGCTAACCTATTGACTGATTTACAGAACCATAGTGTTTTACCAGCCATTTTATTTTTAATTTCTAAAACAATACTCTGATTTTTCCAACAAACCATAGATTCAGATTCATTTATTGATCATATTAAAAAATAACCATATTTAGTCCTTTTGTGTTTGCCTAGCTGATTGCCTCCAACAAAGCTAAACACTCCATTTATTCTACAACATAGTTTCGCGTTTAATGCTCTGTCAACATGCCATCTTTTGGCTCCATGATATTCACATGCACAGTCATGGGCTATTAAACTAACACTTGCATTTCTTGTTTCAACAATATAAGAACCATCAATATTAATTTTCATATAACCAGGATCAGGAGGTTGCAACTCCTTTTTTTATGATACATATATACTAGTGTTCATTGTACTAGAGTTACCACCATTTTCCATACATTGACATGCAAGATGAAGGATTTTACTAATAGAGAGCTCTCATTTCATAAGTATGTTTCTTCTTGTGTTTCTCTCTCCTCACGGGGCTGTTTTTTTAGTATTTTCTTTGGAAAAGCTCAAAATTCAGTAACAATGGAGGAAGCACAAGACTATCTCCCAAATCAAATCCAGAAGTATTACTGGAGAACCACAAATTATCTTTTCTAGATTCCATCAAGAAATTGAATCATGAAACACCGAAGAACGATGATCAAGTGATTTGTAAAGCTAGGAAAACTGATGGCCACTTCATGGTGGACATAACTGATGATCTTTTTGAGAAATCCAAAGATAAAATGAGGTATTCACTAACCGGTAGATTATATTTCAAGGGTTTGAAGTTTATAGAAGTTAAAGCTAGCCTCCTTCAACAATGCAAGTTAAGTGGTACTCATCACTTCATTCCAATGACAAAAGGCTTCTTCACCATTGTGTTATCAAATGAAGAAGATAAGAAGAGGGTATAGAAGGAGGGTCCATGGATCGTTGGCAAGCAAGTTCTTAGAGTCCAAGACTTCGAGCCAAACTTCAATCCACAAAACCAAAGATCTTCAAGAGCTTTGGTATGGGTTCAATTGCCTGGCCTCCCCATCCTATATTGGACGGAAGCAATTCTAAGGTCCATATGCACACCCCTGGGAACCCCTGTTGTTGTTGATTCAAGAACTCTAGCAAGAGATTATGGCTACTATGCAAGAGTCCTTGTAAATGTAGACTTTGCTGCTGAGATCCCAACGAAAGTGAATATTAATGCTGGTGGGTATGGCTTTTTTCAGGCCTTAAACATTCCAAAGGCTCCAAAATTCTGCAGCAAATGCAAGATCATAGGCCATTCTTTGGCGGAATGTAAGGTTGTTCTTGAGATAGTGAAGGGGAAGAAGAAGATGAACAGTGATGGGGCTGGATTGGTCAAGGAGAAGAGCATCACAAGTGAGCCAGCTAGATCCTCACGTGATTTGTCTGCTAGGAAAGGCTGGACAGTCAACTTGGATAGCAACAACACAATAGTGAAACATTGCCCAAGGCAGGAACGGTCTTCCATAGTGGCCAGCCATGATAAGGACCCTTCAGCTTCACGGGTCCATAATGTGGTGGAGGTGGAAGCTGCACACATGGGGTTGTCAGTCAATGAAAGGGACATCACAACAGCGAACAAGACAGCCAGCGACAACGACACAACATCAAGTCCAGCTGTTGTTGCTAACGTGAGCATAAGGAAAGATACACAAGGGAAGTCACGGGTGGAAGAGGCTCTTCGCAAGGGGCCAAGTGCTACCAATAGGGCCCAACAAGCTACCAACATGGTCAGCCCAACAACCAACGAAGCAGCCAGTAGCAGGAAAAGGCTACATCCAGCTGCCGAAGCAAAGTCCAAAACCGTTTCCGCAAGGAAGAAGGCTGCTGAAGCATCAGATTTGGCATCTCAAGCTAGAATGGTTGCAGCTAATATTACCAAAGAGGATAGTGCACGTATGAATGCTATGTTTAAAAGAATTAAACAAGGAGAAAGGGAGATTGAAGCGGAAGATGCTACTAGCCCAAGCTCAGCCGATAAGGTGAAAGACCACAAGGAAATGGTTGAAGAATTCAAGCGGGAAATCAAGGCCTTAGCCGCCAAGAGCAACTCCTTTGAAGTCTTAGCCCAACAAGAAGAAGAAGAGGGGGTTAGCTTAATATATGATAATGCAGCCTCCGATAGTGATGACGCAATAAGAATCAATTGGGCCGATGAAGCGGACAAGGAGGATGAAAGAGAGAGGTTGAAAATGCAAGCAGCAAAGTCACAAGCGAAAGCTAAGGGGCTGGATTGCCAAACTCCTCACACGAAGAGCAAAATGAAGAAGAAGGCAACCAAGGTAATGGAAGAGGAACCGAAGGAGCTGGGTAGCATGTCAGCAATACCGAAGAAAAAGAGGAAGAAAGGAACGCCAGTTAAAAGGCTAAAGTGTAAGGAATAGATAGGCTTTCCTCAAGCTATTTGAGGATCCAAACATCTTGTATTAGCTATATTTATGCCTTATCGGAGCCTTAGTGTTCCAAATTCTTTGTAACCGTATTTTGTAGCTCTCTCATTCTTTAATACAAACGGGACTTATCCAAAAAACAAAAAAAGAAGGATTTTTACTAATAGTCTAATGTCTATTAAGATTCAGATTCTGAAACATTTTTATGCAATTATCTTTCCAAATAAACCAAGCTGCAATCATAATTTTTTTCAAAGCAGATTCATTGTATAAACGAGAGTTGTTATTTCCATTGACACTTTCATTAAACAACCTAATAAACCACACCCTGAAATTACCATGAATATTTATAATATGATTAGTATTAATATTAATGACTAACCAAATGGCCTTAGTACGAGAAAATTTAAAAATAAATGATCAATTGTTTCCTCCATGTAGTTGTAAATACTACAATGTGTATCTATATCATTTTTGTATCCGAAAATTTTATCCCTAGTCGGAAGAATATTCTTCAAGCATTTCCAAATAAAAAGTTTTACTTTATTAAGGATATTCAAATTCCACATAAATTTTCAAATATTAGTAGGCATAAAGTAAAGGGAATTGACTAAAATTACTAGGGGTGAGCAATGGATGGAACCCGTGAATTTGGTGCCACCCAAATCAAATCCATCCAAATGGTGGGTGCTAGATTTGCATCCGTGTCCAATCCATCACCCGCGGATTTGACACCCATGGATGGGTAGGTGGGCGGATTGGATGCAGATAAATCCATGGATTTCATGTTTTTGTTTAGAAAAAATGGAAATAATTAACATGTTAACAAAAAAAAAACTAATGTAAACATTATATTACTAAAATTTAAAGAATATATTAAGTTATTATAACATAACAATGCTAAAATTATAATAATGTTATCCCAACGACCAAAAGTAAATATAAAAAAGTATATTCACTACTGCTTGCTTGCAAATTTGATTTTAGAATGAAAACATTAAAAATTATATAGTACATTGAAAATACACATATGTCCCTCTATATTTTATAAGTTTTCTATTTACCCTTAAACATAGCGGATATGAATGTCCAATAGATTTTTAAACTTACACCCACACCTAATTCATTATTTAATGGATTTTAAAAATACATCCACATCTATCCCATCCATAAACGAATTGGATATCCACCTGCTAAACTACGGATGGATTGGATCAGGTTAGCGGGTTTGGATTCACACGCTCACCTCTAAAAATTACAGAGTGTCGTAGGCAAAAAGAATGAAAGGGCATATTTAGTGGGTTGATACTTACTAAAGCCCATTACATTGAGCGTCACCATTTTCCTCTTTTTACAGAGAAGAATAGAAGAGGAAGAAGAAATTAAGAGAGAAATGGAAGGAAGAAGTAGAATTCATCTGAGAGAGATGCAATTAGGAGGAGGAAGATCATCACAAATCCCTCTTCATCCAATCGATAACCCTCACCACCACCACCACCACCACCGCCACCAAGATTTTCACCCCCATCAAGTCCTAATTGAAGAACAATTACACCACCAACACCGTGAAATGCAAAACCTATTATTAGACAATCAAAGATTAGCAGCTACACATGTAGCACTCAAACAAGAACTCTCAGCATCTAATGAAGAAATCCGTCACATTTCTACTGTTGCTTCTCAAGTGAAAGCAGATAGAGATATTGGAATTAGAGAATTATATGAACAGTCGTTGAAATTAGAATTAGAAGTTTCAACAATTGGGAAATTCAGTGCTGAGTTAGCTCAAGCTAAGGTTGATATACAGAAATTGAATGCCAACAAATTGGAGTTAACTTCGAAATTGCAGACTATTAATAGTGATCTCATTCGGGTTCGTGAAGAACGGGAAGAAGCTAAATCAGTTGCGTCTGACATTGATGCCATGCGCATTGAGGTCCAAAAGGGAAGGTATAATTTTTTTTTTACATTTTATTGAGGGCAACTGCCCCCATTTGAATGAAAGGGCATATTTAGGTAGTTTGTTTGAAAGTATGCATACATAGCTTTTGAGAGCTGGTTTGCAAGTGAGGGACAAATGCCCCCATTTTCCATTACTTTGCTCCCCTTGTTGGCACACCTGATTTTGAAGCGAATTCTTGTTATTGTTAATTTTATTTGATTATGATACAGCATCGATGTTAATCGTATTGTTTGATCGAGTGTTTTGATTGACTAATTTGGTCTTGTTGGAAAAATGGGTAGGGATGCTATTGAGTTTGAGAAAAAGGTGCATGCTGAAAACCTTGAACATAAGCAACTGTTGGAGAAAAACATGAATGAATTGACTCAAGCAATTGAAAAATTACGTTCGGAGCTTGCTGATGTAGAGAAGAGAGCTCAAGCAGCAAATGCAGCTAATGCTTCTGTGATGGTTGCTTCAAACCCAGGTATTTGATGCTCTGGCGTCTGAACTAAACTTTGTTTAGTTTTGGGGTTTTGGAAATGTTGACGATAGACTTAGGTGCATCATGTCCATTTGCGTTTATTCGAACTGTTGAGAGCAAAGCAAAATATACTTAATTTGAATCATTTCAGGTACTGTATATGCTGGAACCTATGGAAATCCTCGGATGGAATATGCGGGAGTTGGACCTTCATATGTTGATCCTTATAGCATGCATCAGATGGTATGTGCTTATTTAGATTCAACTAAAGTTCGTGGTTTCACAATGGTTCCAACATGTGAATCATTACGAACCCTTTTACTTGTGTTTTATCTTGTACGGGTTGACAAATGTGCATATTACCATTAAATGTTCTTTTGTCAACTATCGCAGAATGGTAGTTATTGCTAGATATTAGTCTAAAAACCTTTCAGACCAGGGCATTCTGCGTGTGTATCTAAACCTTTTGCGCACCATTCAGAAGTTTTGAATAAGAATACTCACCCATAGCAGACGACCATTCTAGTAATTGTCATCTTGTGATGTGTCCTAATATTTTAAAACTCAAGACTTTCGAGAATAGCGACTGCCCTCTGGGAATAGACAAACCCTTCCCTGGTGGGAGATGCTTTCATACATGTTGTTGTATACTTGCCATCTCAACTCTCCAACCCTAAGATCAGTTATTATATGTATTAAATGTTTTAATATCAACAAAGATGTTCATACAGTTGTTCATACATTTCAGGTGCAACCTAATGTTGATGCCCAATTCCAGTATGGGTCTGAAGCAGTTACATATGCTCCATATGGAGTACAACAAAGTCAAGCATATAGATGAACGATCTCAGACACTTAAACACTAGGAATCAACATGTATCGCGTGTTTCTTGTCCTCGAGATTCGTATTATGTCTTGCCTGACACAAGTTGCCCCGGAAATAGAGCTTGCTTGACCCCTCCAGGATGTTTCAGATTTTACTGTTTGGCAAATTCTTCATAACGGAAGGCGCTGGATTTACTGGCTAAAGTAATGGACTTACAACCAAATACATGCTACATATTTTTGTTCACCAGAAATCATATTACCCTGTGTGGATGTGTTCTAATAAACGAGCATTGTATATACAACTCAGACTCTGATTTTGGTGTTTTTGCACCATAGTGATTTTATGTATCAGGATGCAATATTATGGGTCATTTCACAAATTTTAGGTCACCGGAGCATGTAATTTTGAGCTGGTAGCAGATTTAGGATCAGAGTGCAAATTTGGGGTCGTATAGTCATGGTGGGGCATCCCCTTGACAATTGAGATGTTGGACAATGATCTATACAACTGCCAAACACTCTTCTCCTCACTTTACCAACTTCAGATTTAAGACATGAAAATCAGAATTCTTAGCAATGGTTTGCAACCATTATAAGTATGTTCACAGTGTCTCTCACAACCATTATAACTAGAATGATATTTCAAGCTAGTAGCAATCTTACTTAGAAGCAACTTTCCAGAAACATTAGACCTGCTAATTCCTTAACGAGCAAACAAAGGCATCGTATAGCCCATGATGATACATAAATCAGCATTACACTTTTTTCATCTCCTTTACAAAATAAGAAAGAAAAAAACCAAACCAAGAAAAACAAAAAACAGAACAAACAAACAGCCAAACCATACATTTTTGCGGAAAAACAACTGGTGCAATTTTTCTACACCTATCTAGGGACGCTTACAGGCACTGTTCTACCTGTCTTCAAGCTGTCTTGTGCAGAATCCGAAGTAAAAGTACTAGTGTAAGAGATCAGAGGCACAGTGTAGAGGTCACTTTCAAGCTGATCAAATTGCAAGTTCTCTGAATTGTCGTTTCTTTGTTGGTAAATGGGTTTATTTATCTCTAAGGCTCTCAGACCTTCTAGGCTTGTTGCAACTTGTTTCATTGTAGGTCGATCTTCCCCTCTTAAACTGAGGCATCTCTTTGCAAGCTCTGCGACTGCAATTACTTGCTCTGGTTTTGCCTCATTCAAAACTCTAGCCTCAAGAAGTTGGAACCAATTGTTTGCTGCCATTGAGGAAACAAAAAATGTAGCTAAATTCATTTGTTCTTCGGATCTCTCGAAAGAAAGGGGTTTTTCTCCAGTTAAGAGTTCTACTACAACTACACCGAAACTATAAACATCACTCTTGTCTGTCAATTGGCTTGTATTAAAGTATTCTGGATCCAAATATCCTAATGTCCCTTGAACCAATGTGTTTACCCATGTTTGGTCCAGAGGAACTAACCGTGATGCTCCAAAATCTGATACTTTTGCAGTATACTTTTCGTCTAGCAATATGTTAGTAGACTTAATGTCTCTATGAATAATAGGTGTAGATGCAGCAGAGTGTAAATATGAAAGTGCATTTGCAGTTTCTGTAGCAATTATCACAATCACATCACACACTATGGAATTGTATCAGTCTTAATACATAATAAAATAAAAATACTCCGAAATTTTGGACAATGACACTGTGGGAAGAACTCCGCAATTTTGGACACGTAGTTGTAGCTGTTTTCTAGCTTATATTAAAAAAAAGAAAAAAAAAAAAAAAAAAGCAGGACTAAAAGTTCTTAATATAACGAGGAGCGATTCTCACGTCGGGTTTCCCTCACCCTAAAGATTCGTTGGGATATAGATTTTTTGTAGCTATTTTAGGACAGGTTTTTATGTTTTAAATATTTTTACCAGCTGTTCTTTTAATAGGATTTTTGGAACGAAAATATACGTTCCTAATACATGTATAATTTGTTGCCTAAGGTGTCATTGGAGACGGATATTCCCGTTCCTAAGGATATCATTGGAGACGGGTATTCCCGTTCCCAAATATTTGCAACGTTCGTTTCGTCATAATTTAGCAACAAATATAAGCGTTCTAATGACCGACAACATGGTTAAAAGTTCACAGCTGAATTTCTTTTGGAATCTATCCAACGGCTTTAATTTTTTTGTCATCCCATTCGACGGTCAAGATGAGCTCAAAGTCGAAGTTAAAAAATTTGCACCGTTCATCTCCCTCTCTTCTTTAAAGTAAGTAAGATAAAACTAGTATTTTTTAATATATATCTTCTACACAGTGACACTATGGGAAAGCTCTTCTCCACAGTGGTATACATGTTTTATTGTAGTTATCTTCTGGAAAATAACTCTATGGGAAGGCTCTTCTCCGCAGTGGTAGACACGTTTTATTGTAGTTATCTTCTGGATAATGACTTTATACGAAGGCTCTTCTCTGCAGGGCTAGTTGTTTTCTAATTCTCAACCACTAACTAACTATTAAGTAAAATATTACTAATCTAATCTGACAACTAACACTCGGTTAAAATGATTAATTACTTATTGATTTAAGGTAATTTAGACATTACGCTTAAAATATATAATAAATGATTATTGATTTTACTTCGAAATAACTCTATATTTTTCTTATATTGCAACCCCTTCAAAACTCCTGTAGCCCAAAAATTTGCAATAATAATTTAAAGGCTAGCATAGGCCTGGTCTAACTTGGCACAATAAAAGCAGGTCAGGCTCATGCTGGGCTAGCTAGGCCTCGAAGTTATCCAAGCCAGACCGGCTTGACCCATACACTAAACAGGCTGACCCAGGACAAACTGTAAGACAGGCCCACCTGTTTGACACCTCTAATAGTAAAGGTGTTGGTGGTCGTTGTAGTGATTTTAGATGGCTCATGATGGGTTGAACAAATTTATTGTAGCCGGGTAACGAAGAGGATTAAGAAGGAAGATGGATGTCGGGGTAAAAGAGATCCTAAATTTGGGGACGTTGAATTTTTCATTCAATATTTTTTGGGTTTGAGATAAATATATATATATATATATATATTCTATAGAAGAAAGGCTTTTTTCTAGGGAAAAAATGATAACCGAAATTCTCTCTATGTTGGACGAAAGAGATCATACGATGTCTTCATCAAAGCTAAACTTAACCCTAACATCCGGGCTAACCCTAAAGGTTAAAAAACTAAATTTCTTAGTTTAACTTAACTTTAACCTCGTCTTGCTGTCCAGGCTAACCCTAAAAGTGGACTAAGCATTTCGTAGCTTAATTAACCTAATCTTATGGTCCCACAAATCCTAAAGTAAAAGAAACTAATTTTTTTAATTTAACCTAATCATACATGGTTATAGGGTCTCGACTAACCTTTTTTGATTTTGAATTGGAACAGATCTCAGCCGTCGGATACGCTGACAGAAAAATCAGGCTCGTTGGATATATTAAAAAAAATTCGGTCGCTGGATATATTTTCATGTGAATATTAAATCCTTGTCGTTAGAAATTAGTAACGCGTATATCTGTTACTAATTTGTGACAGAAACAACCATCCCAAAAACTTAGTGACTTTAATAGCCGTCCCTAACTCCATCCTTATCTCTTTCCAGTATTGACACCTTCCGGATTAGCAACTTATATAAGTGACAAAATATCCGTCACAAAATAATCATTGCTGAAAATATTTGGGACCCTAATATATGTTCCAAAACTAGCAAAAATCTGCACCCCTACATATCCTTAGGGGGTGGGGGAACCCGCCCCTTGCAGTGGGTTTAGATTTTTTGTCACAGTTTTGAAACAGATCTCAAATATTTTTAGTAACGGTCTGTAGGTGAGATGTCAATTGTTGGATAAGATAAGGATAAAATTAGGGATTAATATATCTGTTCCTAACTCTGGCGACGATTTTATTACGACACGAATTACCAACGGTCAACGTTTGTCGACTGTTTGACGGGATCTTAAAATTAACTTGGACATATTCAGGATCATGTGGTTATAATGGTCACTTTTATGGGAGCTAAAGATGTAATAACATCAATTACAACCAAATAGCCAACTTAAGAATTATAATCTCCCAATGATGATCCAAGTCTCCACAGAAGAATACCAAGATGCACACCCTAAATCTCAATCCTCTTCTTCTTCATCTTTTACTCTTTTTACACCTCTCATGTTTTCGTATCGTTGTACCAGTAGTATCTGCAAAAGGTGAGGTCGTTTTTATCTCTAATTTTTACGTTCATCTTCTCTTCTGACCGTGACAAATTTGTTACAAATTAAATTTCTTTTGATGGCATTTAATTGTTGTAATAACAGTGCTTATGAACATAGATTGTGGTTCATCCTCACTGGAACCTTACACTGATGAAACTTCGCTCGTTTGGGTCGCGGACAATCAGTACGTACAAACAGGAGAATCTCGAAATGTCATAACAAAAGATTTACCGCCTGGTTGGGATTCTCATGTTATGAGCACTCTTAGGGAATTCAGAACTCGAAATAAGAACTGTTATTCATTAGATGTTGATAACAAAGCTGAAGATAATAGTAGTACTTGGGTTGAACGTGTCCTTCTTCGAGCTAGTTTCTACTATGGAAACTATGACAATAAATCAACTCCCCCGACTTTCCATCTTCAATTCAATGGGAACAATTGGACGCAAGTTGTAACATCAAAGGACGAAGTCGTATATCAGGAACTGATTTATTCATTGAACAGTAACAGCAGTACTATAATCGTATGTCTCGCTCAAACTCATGTGGATAATCTTCCATTTATCTCGGCTCTTGAAGTAAGAAGCTGGGATTCAGATATTTACAGTAGTTATACTGCTGATACAAATTATCCCTTGATTATCAATCAAAGAATGGCTTTTGGTATCAGCGCAGCTATAAGGTATGCATACGTTAAACATGGCCGGCCGGGTTAATTAATTAATTAACAAGCAGTTTTTAACAGTGTTTTTAGAATCTTGTTTGATGGATATATGTAGGTTCCCTGAAGATAGTTATGGTCGAATTTGGGATTCATCTGATTTAGGGTCTAAGGCGGTTAAGGTTCGAAGTAACACGACATCCCTTAAAGTCGACATCGACGAGAACCCTCCTGAGATTGTAATGAGGACTTCAGCAGTGAATCTGAATTCTTCTGCAAACATAACTATTTTTGAAAGCACAAATCTTATTGAAGTTAAATTTCATATGAATATATATTTTTCAGAAGTGATGGTCTTAAATTCTACTCAGAAACGATCATTTAATGTCATAGTTAACGGTTTTGAATTCCCGCCTGATGAGAGTATAAAACAGCATGGCCCTGTGATTCCACCTTACGGACGTGCTTTGGTGGTCCGCATTGAAAATGTCACTGCTGACCCTTTTATCAATTTGTTTACAGTTGATATTGTTCCGACGAATGATTCAACTCTTCCTCCGTTAATAAACGCCCTTGAATACTTTTATATTGGTGATAAATTAGCTCAAGGAACCAATTCAAATGATGGTAAATTTCTCCCTTTCTATCTTTTTTTTTTTTTTTGATTTGATTTCTTAACTATTTAGTTTTTCTTTTTATTAGTGATTTCATTGTGGTTATTGCAAAAGAGTTTCATTCAACTCAAGATTGGATTGGTGATCCTTGTTTACCTTCACCATATACTTGGGATTGGGTTGCTTGTGATTCTAATACCGACTCTCCTCGCGTTATAGCTCTGTAAGAATAATCTTCTCTATACTTCCAAATTGTTTTGCAGCAGCTTTTATTATACTTCAATTCGAACGAATGATGCCAATTGCCAAATGGTCGTGTTTTACAGATATCTCAATGACTTTGGATTAATTGGCAGCCTACCGGATTTTAGTGCAATGGATGCTCTGGAAACCATGTGAGTAACAAAAATATTTTCATTACGCAAAATAAATTTGTAATGGAGAGCAAACTTCGTTAACAAGTGTGTGATATGATTGGCAGAGATTTCAGCAATAACAGTTTGACACAAGAATTTCCTGAGTTTCTCGGCAGCTTTCCTAAACTTGATATATTGTAAGTTCGATCGACATTTACTTAGCAACTTATTTTTCTATTGTAATAATAATATACCGTGATATACCACGCGATAATCCTTTCTCCAATATACTCTGTAGAAATTTGAAAGATAACAATTTTTCTGGAGAGGTACCTTGTTTATTATTGAAGAATGGCAATCTAAGGTTAAAGTAAGTGAACTTGGTTTCTTCCTTCATATGAATCATATCGATCTCATCGTTCATAGTCAATTAAGTAAGTGATTCATTGGTTTGATTTTTTGTAGTGTCACTGGCAATCCAAACTTGTCTATTAACAACAACAACAGCACATCAATCTGCAAAAATAGTACTGAATCGAGTATTCCTTCCGCAAGCAACAACAAAAACTATATAACGTCTGTACTGCCAATAATTATGCTTGGAAGTATAATAAACCAAATGCTTTTTATATAATGCACATTTTTTTTGTTTAATTTGGACGTACCGTCTCTTGCTGAGAGATAAAAAGAAAGAGAAAAAAGAAAACTCTTTCAGTGTGCTGCTATTTTATGTTTTGTTTGTAAGTTATAGATCTCGGCATGTATGATGCAATAGCCTCCAAAAACTTGTGGATTTATTGATTGCATTTAGTCAAATACTCCGTCACAATAATACATTAGTTTCATTGAAAGAAGTCTGCTCAAATTTGAGGAGACAGAAAGCCGAGAGCGGGTAGGAAGAAGCCCAAGAACATAATCAAGAAGAAGATACGGAGCGCCAAACCGAAAGCAAACGACACTTAAAATATTCTTGGTCGGTTTCAAGCTTGGAGTAGAGGTGGGAAGAGGTGGTGTACAACAGTGGAATGTTATCCGCTACGTATGAGGTGTGAAACTTGTGCAAGAATAGGACTTTCGCTGGGCGCTCCGAGGATGAGTGAAGTGATTTTGTTGATTAGGCAACCTTGGAGGCAACTTTGGAAAATTCTACTCCCTCCGTTTTGTAGGGCTTCTACAAAAATATTAACACTTTTGTAGAAACTGATAGGAGTATTTAACTGGGAAACAGTCGTTGTAAATTTTCTGCTTTCCACCGTACACTGTTGTTCCAATTAATATAATAATCTTCTTCATTCAAAAATAAAATAAAATAAAATAAAACATTCTTGACAGAAAGAGCTAAATCTAAACCACATCAGATGGCGCCTGGCCCCAGTAGAATGACCAAGCAAGAACGACAAAGCATGCAGTTGATGAGCTACTTCATTTTCTCTTCATCAATGTGTAACTTTCGAAAAACATGCAAAAAATAAGAAACACAAAAAGGAAAGCAAGTGACCATGTGCTTTAAGTCTCACTACAAGAAAATTCAGGTCTAAAATAACATATTAAAGCAATCACTACCTTCTTTGTAACATATTAAGGGAGCAGTCACTCACCTGTAAATCTCAATCTACCATAGTAGCAGCAATTTGGAGGTTATCCACATTCTTCTATAAAAAGATCCACACAACTTAAATTATTCCTAAGCTTAAGTAACAAAAAATCCCTTCAACTTGTAATAGGGGAGAAGGAGCAAAGGGAGGGGACGTTTGCTTAGACAATGTGAGACCACCTACCTCTTGGTCTCCTCTTGGAACAACTCTGAAAAAAAAGATGCTTTAGATTTCACAGTACATGCTTATCAGTGAAATGTATACACATTCCTTTCAGTACGGCCGTGAACGGTTTCCCCCATGTTGATGTCTATCAGGCCCAGAGCCTCCATCTCTGTAGTTGTCTCTACGCCCACCTCCACCATAACCACCTCTACCACCGCCGCCACCGCTGTAATAATATAAAAAGAAGAAAAGGAACAATTTAGCCATTCAAATTTGGAGTTACATGAATAACAAAGAAATCTGAGATAATTTGTATCCTTGCACTGCTTTACACATGAAATTTTTATACTGAATAGTTCATGACAGAAGACGCAATTCTGAACCTCTGGTGCCATAGCACTATGCCAGCAACGTCAAAAGAGAAATATCTAACTTTATTAACAATTTAAACAGGTGTCAATGTGTCATCTACAGCTGCTAGCAGCAGCGGAGCTAGGATTCTAGGTATAAGGGGGCAAAAAATAAATATTCTTTCTTGTGAGAGAAAACAAGAAATAAAAAGAAAAGTTTAAAGGGATAATCATAAGTATAAACTTGGGGAAGCTTTGGAGTCAATTGGCAAGTGGGGGCAACTGACCCCACTTGCCCTTACTTGGCTCCGTCTAAGCATTTTATCAATTACATAAACGCATGAACATGACCTACAAATTACAGAACATCGCCATTTTTTATGCATAATTAATTGAGCATTAGACGGAGCCAGATAGGGGCAAGTGGGGTCAACTGACCCCACTTGCCAACTGGCTCCAAAGCTTCCCAAAGCCTAAAGTTATATTTTTATCCTTTAAACCCCCTTAAAATTGCCCTTTAATCTCTTGTGTGCCCCCACAAAGTAGGAATACTACAGTTCATACATTAACCAACACCCCTTTTTTGTTTTTCTTTCTAATTCTATCAGATTCAAAAGAGATGAATCTAGAGTCTGCATATATCCAGAATGGACAAGCCACACAGAATCTAGAGGCTCACAACTAGCCACATAATTTGTAAGCAGTTGCAACCTAGAACAACATAAACTTGAGCACGTTTTTGTTAATATTACTAAATCAAATCAACAAATGCACATAACACAGCCAAGTATTTAGGACGATTATATGCACATATGTGGTTATCATGGGGGAGCATCCCTTTAACAATTGAGATGTTGGACAATGATCTTCAAAATACAACTGCCTAATTCAACTTCTAATTTAAGACCTGTGAAAATCAGAATTCTTAGCAATGATTTGCAACCCTTTTAAGTATGTACCACAGCGTTTCTCACAAATTTCAGATTAGCCCACTCAAATGATATTTCAAGCTAGTAGCACTCTTACCTAGAAGAAATTATAGTCAAAACCATTGCACTTAGGAATACAATTATAATAGAACAACTTTCTAGAAATATTTGACATGCTAATTCATGGATGAGCAACAAAGGCAGCGTATAGCCCATGATGATACAAAAGTCAGCATGGCTCACAGACTAAAGTGTACTTTAAAATAGGGCCTAGAAGTAGAGTGAGAAGGAGAAAGGTACCCTTGTCCAAAAGCAGGTGTAGCTCTAGGTGCAGATTTTGCCGCCATCGTAACACTGATTTTATAACCCCGCAAATCGTAATCTAATAGGCAGGAGAAAGCTTGTGTTAATACTAGTCTGATATGAGCACAGATCATTTCAGATATTTCCCTTGAGAAAACTTATACTAGTCTGATATGAGCACAGATCAATTCAGACATTTCCCATGAGAAAACTTACTGTTGTAAAACCCTCCAGCAGCATGTGCGGCGGAAGGATCTTCATATGACAGAACTCCGTCTCCTTTGTTTTTTCCAGAATCATCTGTGTAAAGCTTTATGTTCCAGGGCCATTGATCCTTGTATCCTCTCTTTTGTTTTATCCTTGCAATCTAGACAGAGGGAGCAACATTAGCATATATTCAATTTTCACTGGATAAGAGTTGCCTAGTGCATTACATAATCTATTCTTGTTGCTGGGTGCAGGTACAACAATCAGTAACACACTTACTGAACGAAGGAAAAAGATACATTAGACACAAAAGAAACAAGGATACTGGTCAATGTATCATATATACACAATGATATATCACTGCGGGATGATACAAAACTTTGATTGAAATAACAACACTGCATCAGAAGCAGAATAGCTAGCTCATACGAATCATCAAGAAGCTTGTCACGTCCTACTTCCTTCTTCAGTATATTTGCAAGAACAGGTGATGTGTCAAATTAAGAAAAAAGCATAATATTAATTTCTAGTATTTCTAATAGTGGGTATTAGATCATTCCATGTCAAACAATTCGCATATGAAAACACAACAGATTGCATTTGCAACAACCTAAACTACTAAAACATAGTGAGTGGGAAACTTAACAGTAACATGAATATGATTATCAAGAAGCTTGTCAGATAAAGGTGTTCATGGTATAATGCAACACACTCCAAGAACAGATAAGGAAGATATCGTTACACACCTGACCTATCCCTGCAAAAAGGCTTCTTAGCTCATCAGTCGTCACATCCAAAGGCAGATTTGATATGTAGATCCTCGAATTATCACAGTTGTCACCACATTTCCCTTCTTCACATTGCTTCACCTCTACTTCGGGTTCAGCCGATCCACCACCATAACCACCTCCAGAGTTTCGAGCACCAGAACTACCACCATCATATCCACCTTGTGAACCTCCCCGTCCACTTCCTCTTGTATCACTAGAACCATTATATGGACCTCCACGGCCACCACTTCCTCTATCGCTGGAGCCTTCATATGGACCACCTCTACCACCTCGTTTATCATCGCCGTAACTTGGAGCACCACCACCATATGATGGAGGATATGCATTCGGACCACCAGTATAGCTAGTAGGTGGAGGAACTGCTTCAGTTCCATGATTATTGTTCCCACCACCACCATAACTACTCGGAGGGGGATAATTTCCACCAGCTCCACCATAAGATGCTGTTGCAGGAGGTGCCTGTCCATAACTATCTTCTCTTCCGTAAGAACCACCTCTTCCTCCACCACCACGGCCGCCACCTCCACGACCACCACCGCGGTCTCCACCTTGGTATCCACCACTCCCACCATATCCCCCACCACTCTCACCTCTGTTATAACCACCTCCTCCACCACCACCACCACCAGTATTACCTCCCCCTCCTCCAGAATTTGCAGTACCACATTTATTACACTCAGTTCTTCTAGCGAAGTTCAAATTCCCACAACTTGAAAACAAACCACAGAATTCCAAAGACCAATTTCAACTTCTAATTCACAGAAAGCAATAAAAAAATAAAAACCAAAAAATATACACTAGAAATAAGAAATTAACATACCTTGAATTAGGGCACATCCAATCACCATCCCTTGAGCTACCACCACCTCCACGTCCACCACCACCACCTCCTCCACGTCCACCACGATCTCCTCCACCTTGGTATCCACCACCACCACGACCACCTCCCCGATCTCCTCCACCTTGGTATCCACCACCACCACCTGCAAAAACAATCCAAGAACAATAAAAACCCTAAAGATTAAAAACAATTCATAAATCAAAGGAAAAGATTCCATCCAAGAAATCAAAAACAGATCAATAAAGAATATTACTAACCTCGACTCTGTGAATTCCCACCGTATCCACCTCCTCCTCCTCCTCCTCCACCACCACTTCCTTCTCTCCTACCACCACCATATCCACCTCCGCCGCTGCTACTACCTCCATATCCACCACCACCACCACCGCTGCTACCATACCCTCCTCCTCCGCCGCCATAGCTTCCTCCTCCTCTGGGAGGAGCAGATTCGTCACCGTACGTACCGGACATGATCTAGGGTTTTTCTCTAGGGTTTCGTTTTGTGTGTCTGTGCTTTCAGATATTTCTTTCGGTATATTTACTTTTCTACTATCAGTAGCCAACTAGAGACCGTGTGTTTATGTGGCTGTTTCTTGAAACAACTACTAATTCTAATCTTGTTCAAATACCATTTAAGTTTTGGATTGGACTAGATAATTTGCCCAAGCCCAAGCCCAACTTCAATGAATAACAATATTCGTCGTAGTCTACGCGGCACTCGTATATTGGTTACTTGCTTTTTTATAGGACCCATTGTTCCAGAAGGATGATTCTACGTAGCTCCGTGGAAGATCCCGGCACAGCCATATGGGCCCCACCATGAGGACTTGCGGGGATGAGCTTTACCCACGGTGGGTCCTATATGAGGTTGTACGTATAAGATAGGGTTATCAACAGAACTTAGAACTTATTGAAACGGAAATTGCTGGTTTCGTTATGATAGTAGAACTTATTGAAACGGAAATAGGCTCAGCTGGTTCCGTTATGATAAGTATTATAGGATATCCGATAACTTCCGACGGAAGTTTAAAAATTAATTTCGATTCCGTTTCGTTAAAGTTATCGGATATTATATATTTTTCCGATAGTTTCCGATATCTGATAGGAAATCAAAATTCAGTTTTCATTTTAATCACAATTCAACTTCTAAACCATAATTTTTCAATTCTTTATCAATTCAATTTCTAAACTCCAATTCAATCACAACCCCCTTACTTTTCATCCATTAATAGTTTAATTCCCTTCTCAATTTCATAAAACTTCAACGTTAAATTGAAACCCTAATTTTTAATTTCACCTCATAGAAAACTTTAATTCTTTTGAAATTAAATCAACTTCTTTTTTTGTAAACTAATATAACTATCTTCTACTTCATAATTTGTTCTTAAAACCATCTTCAATTGCTCAATCTTGAAATCAAATATGATTCACAAAAACCCTAACTTTTTCATCTTCTTCAATCACTCAATTCCTAACTGATCTCACTGAATCAACACCTTTCACAACTATTTCTCAAACTTTCTCTCTATCTTTCCATTTCGAATCATTTATTTTCTCTCTCGATTTGATTTAGACGAAGAACAGAAAAAGGAGGAGGCGTAAGAGAAGAAGAAAAAAGAAAGAGAAAGAAGAAGAAATATGAATGGCTAGGCTGGGTATAAAATTAAGACTTAACCTAATAGACTATCGGTATCGGATCTTAACGAAACGGAATGTGGCTCAGCTGGTTCCGTTTCGTTAAGGTAATAACTTCCAATATAATTTCCGTTTCCAACATCCGATATCCGTTATATCGGATAATATCCTATAAAATTCCGGATTATCGTTACGGAAGTCGGATTTTTGGACAGTGATTCGCAGCCCTAGTATATCCTGAATTTTCTCACAGGATTCACCGTGAGAAAACACGGGATTTTCTCACGGTGAATCAAGAATTATTGTTTCCAAAAGACAGCTTGAAGACGGAACATAGGCGTTTGCTTGCTTGTATTGGCCTTGATAAGCTGCAAAAGGAATGGCCAACTCAGAAATAAAGGGATTGAAAGTGCCTCTCACAGCATCTGGGAGGCTTCTAGAGAAGCAAACTCAGAGTTTATCTTCCGTACTTATCAAAAGTAAGACCTTTCAAGTTCCAAATCAAAAGTCTAGATGGACCTTTTCAAAAACATCACCAAAATATGTATTATGCTACATTATGAATCCAATTGCGTTTCTTAAATAATGAGGAGGGCTTGTTAGCTTTGTCTTGCTATAAGTAAATTGTACTAAATGAGAGTGGTTGTGAACTTTGTGAATGAGGTAAAGCAATTAACTGGTTAAACTATTCATTCCAACTCAAAATACAACAAAAAAATGATGAACTAATAGGTTTGACGTTTTGATTACATTCCAAAACGATTCGGAACCGGGGATGAAATCTTCAGAGCAGTCAATCGTTGCAAAATTTTGTTTTGATCTAAAGATGTAATCCTAAACACGTGGTGCATCTTCTGCTTGGGATCTTTCTTCTACTTCACGTGTACCCCATTTTCTCACACGATCTCTAGCCAGAACAACCTACGCGCATAAATATATTCATTAGGCACATATCATCAACGGCTTCATGTCATATCGAAATGAATGTATATCGAAACGGCCAAGCACGATTATCGTTAATGGTTAATATACCTGATTATCCCAGTCCGTTTTCCAGGTAATAATAAGAAGTACAATTGTTTGAACTGCTGTTCCAACTAACATTCCAATCCAAATCCCCTACGTTAAAATGCCCGCGAGATCAGTAAAAGTGAAACCGTGGTGAAAATGAGCAGAGATTGTTTAAGGTTTAGTATAGAAAAGTTTCTAGTAAATAACTTACTGTAACTTGAAAATTGATAAGGTAACCGAGGACCATTCCGAGAGGAATTCCGACCAAATAATAGCAGGCTATGTTCACATAAGCTACGATACTTTGCCATCCAGCACCAACAGCAACCCCTGCAAGTGAGTTTCCGAAAAATCGAATCAATTTCACTGGACTGTGTTAATAATGTAGGAGCCTTATGAAACTTAAAATGGAACTAAAGAATGCCGTGATGACCTGAGAGGACAGGTTGAACACTGTTAAGAAGTATAGAGACAGCAAGAAGAGGTGATAGCTTATCAACTTCTATTGCTACTGCTTCGTCCGTTGTAAATATGTAGGCTAATTGTCCTCTGTAAAACAGGAAAAACACAAACAGCACAACCCCAATTGCCAATGATGTAAGTGTCGACACCACTATTGCAAATTTCGCCCCTTTCGAGCTCCCTCCACCGAGTTCATTGGACACCCGCACACTGCAAAAAAGCGAGAGTTGGTTAATAATAAGATAAACCTGATAAACTGTCTGTGCCAAAAAATGACGGCGAATATGAAGGCCCAGAGATATGATTGATACCTTGCTGCTGCCAGGAAACCAAGAGATATCATCATCTCCCACCCGTTAATGTTTAGGCTGCACATGAAAATATACAAACCTTGAGTTCATTTAAACTTAATTGGAATGCTTTGGAAGAAATTAGAACGAAAATTATAGGTATACCAGATTGCAAGAGCATCAATGGCAACTTTAGCATTTTTCATGTTTCCTGTTAAGAGAACCAATACAGAGTTGTACCACAATTCCAAACTGCACTTGTCAAACGAAGAAACGAAAAAACATTCGACAAATTAGAATTTGTACTCTGTTCAAAATCATTACTCCTATAGCAAAAGAATCACTAAAACTTTTAATAATAGTGGGGGTGCTAAAAATTACCAAAGCATGGCACCAGAAGATACAGAAAGCTTTATAACTGGCCAAAGATCTTGAAAAGCAAGCATCGTGAAACCACTCCATGTATCAGGACAGCCACCACATAAAATAAACAAAAGCTGTCCCAAATTTGGAATCCAATATGCGATAATTGTGGATATCAATGCACCACTAATACCCATATCGTACGTAACACAAAGGACCCATGAGAGAGCGATATGGACAACAATCGATGCAGCAGCCAAGTAAGCAATGATGATGTTCTTACTTTGAGCAGAGAGAAACATTTGACAAGTGAAGGAAAAGATGAACGAGAACATAACAGGAATTGTCCACAATGAGATAATACCGGCTACTTCAGCGATTTCTGCTTCTTGTCCCAGAAGCTTAAGTATAGGTGATGTAAGGAGGAAGACGGGAAGGAGAAAAAGCGAAGTAATGAACAAAACAATCCAAGATCTTTGAAGATATATCCCCATCATGTTGTATTGCTTCGCTCCATATGCTTGCCCACATAGAGTTTCTAATGCACTTGCCATTCCCAACTGGAAGCAAATTAAAATTATGCACAAGTCAAAACATATGCCGAGAAATAAAACTGAGTTAAGCTGTGAGTAGTGATAATATAACCAGATTGATGGCCCCAGGATTCTAGCCAGGGAAATTCATGAGCGATACAAGTCACTGCATATCTACACCTCGGGTATGAGCTAATCCGTGTGAATTTGGGTTCAAAACTTATACTAAAGGAAGGAACCATATGCTCCTTCGATTAAGTTGCCATTTTGCCTAGCGCAAACACCCATGATTAACTTGAAGTAACTACGTGCGTGTACTACTAATGGACAACGACGACTGTGGCACCTGACATACATCTCGCAAAATGGTTAACATAGAGTTTCTAATGGTTAACATAGAAAAAAATGTTAAAGAAAAAAACTGTGGTATGGCCGCAAAATGGTTAACATAGAGTTTCTAATGCAATTGCCATTCCCAACTGCAAGGAAATTAAAATTATGCAGAAGTCTATGCATATACCGAGAATTAAAACTATGAGTTAATCTGTGAGTAGAGATATAACCATATATACCCAGATTGATGGCCCCAGGATTCTAGCAGGGGCATTTACGAGCTAGTTGGTGTGAAATTTGGTGTCTCTCTAGTAGAAATAATGTATAAAATCCTCTGCGATTTGGGAGTTGAACCCTGCAACTTAATTGGGTTCAAAACTTACACTAAAGGAACCCTATGCTCCTTCGATCAAGTTGACATTTTGCCTAGCGCAAACACCAAAAATTAACTTGAAGTAACTGCGTGCGTGTACTACTAATGGACAACGACGATTGTCGCACCTGACATACATTCGCCGATACAAATGTTCAAGAAATTAAAACTGCTAAATGGCCGCATAATGGTACTTACCAGGATGCAATTAGTGAAATTTTCACAACAATGGTTTACAGTTCATGCCAATCCGTGCACATACCCAACAGGAATTTTTTACTAAACTACTAAATTAGTGGGGGTTATAAGCCGGCCGGCGCCCAGCAAGAGCTAGAAAGAGTAGTACTTACCAGGATGCCATTAGTGAATCTGAAGAGAACAGTGAAAACGAGAGAATAAGCTGCAAGCTCAACAGAACCCATATGTCCAATAAAAATTTGACTGATGATCGATATCCCAAAAGTAGAAAACCTTGTGAAAATGGCTGGTCCAGCTACCACCCATAACTTTTTCGACTCCACAACTATCTTGGTTCTCAAATTCTCATCATCCTTTTCTATTTCAGTATCCCCATTACTCAAAAGCTTCTTGTTTATGTTGTTTATATCCTCCATTCTGCCTCTATTCTCTATGATCAATTACCCGAATAATATATAGAACAAAGAAGCATATATCAATCTATTCATGAGAATAAAAGCTGCAGAATCCGTGAGAACCAGCAGCAGATAGAAGGAAGAAGAGATAAGGTTTGGATTGCAATGAATGAGTATAGAACTACTACTGTATTATATGGTTATGGAAATGAATGACTGCTCTGCAGAGAAGAAGAAGTAGCTAGCTTTCACTATTTATGACTAGCTGTTTTGTGTTTTTATCTGTAAAAAATAGTGAAAAGAAGGAACCTTTTGGCCGTGTTGGTTTGGCCATCTTGAAATTTTGCCGAGGAAAAGAACCAAAGGCTTTTTGCTTGTATCTGGAGGAATAAGTAGCCACGTTGATGATGCAGTGTTAACTATATCGAGTGGTTAGAAATTTGGAGACGTATGTGTTTGGCCATGCCTTGGTCCAAAAACTATTCATTCACATGAAGACGACATAATTTGGAATGTTGAAAAAAAAGGTAGGGGGCTGCTAACATTTATTGCTTTATTGGGGCTGTTTGGATTACTCTCCATTAGGCTGGTTTGATAAGGGGGTATCTAGTGCCTGAGAAATTACCTTATTAACAAAATTAGATGAAGTCTTTGAATTTTAGATAAAAAGAATAAATAAATGATAAATATTTGGATATCCAATACACGTAGATATCCGCCGGATAATATCTTTAAGGACCCGTTAAGATTTCGGATCCAATCGGATAATACTCGTCGGCTTTTAATTTAATAATGGATCTAATTCAGGACCCGGATCCGGATAATGGGTATCAGCCCTGGTAGTAAGGTTTCTAGTTAGCAATAAATATGTAGACGTCGTGTTGTCACCTGATCCCTAATAACAGCTGAATGCATGGCTCTAAAAATTCTCACGAGATGTCTATTACCTACTGATAATTCCCCACAGCAATAAATACGCCTACTGCGTACCATGGCAGCCCTATCTTCTGCTGCTACATCTTCAGACCCACTGAAAAAGCTGGATGCAACAAGCCTGCCTGCCCAACTACTTCAAATCAATAAAATACTTTAAGGAAAATAAACTTTAATGCAAGATTAACGAAGGAATTAACTAAATAACTCTGATGATGCTATAGAAAAATGGTAATACTTGACTAGATACACTCACGAGTGTTATTCTCAGTAGTTATAAAAAAACTCATCCAAAAATGCTTAAACCCAAAGAGAGAAATGTTTTTTTTTTTGTTGAGAATGATTGATTTTACGTGAATGGCTAAATGCCATGGAACCAACTAAAAAACATGTTGCGTGTTCGAAGGAATTTCCCTTTCAAGGTTTGTTTAGTGTTTTTGTGTTCCAGATAAGATGTCACAAGTGTCGTTATATCCCTTGCGTCGAAATCAAATAGAAGAAAACCCGAACGCATAAAACTGTGAGCATGTTCCAGTTCCACACATTGTTGTGGGGTTAACCTCTCACCATATGTCATAAATAACAATCTTTTTTGAAGGAAATAAATTTATTAATTTCAATAAATTTGGATCGGAGATGAAAAATATGAAAAAATACATACATCATGTATCATAAAAACATTTGTAGTACACTACAAATACAAGTATTAAAAATATGATTTTCATATAAGAAACCGATGATATTAAAGGGATGGCATTTGAATTCTGATTCTGCCATTTGAACGATGTCTTTTTCTTCTTCTTCTTCAATAAGATTAAAATCTCCCATGATATTCATAAATAACAATCAAGAATATGTTAGATTTATGAGTTATAACACCAAAAAAATGATATTCATTTTCAAAAAAATAACAAAATACGAATGTTAAAATATGTGAAAATTTATTAAGAACCCAAATAAGAGTCATTTCTCTTTTTCTCTTTTAGAAACACACCGTTAAGATAGTTTATAAAACAAATTCATAGAATAAAAATATTAGTAAAAAATTGTAAGTTCTCTGTTGATTTTGTATTTTCATAATTTAACATAGCTAAAATACTTGTTATTTCATTTTGTTTTATTGACAAATATTTTCGAAAAGATACTAACCAATTTTTTCGGTCCATTAATTTGTTACCGTTATACGAAGCGTTATTTTCTTATTACAATCTTAGCAATTTTTACTAGGTGCAATAAGTAAAAGTTAAATATTGCAATTATCACCACGCGTAAACTTATGAACATTGGAATATTCACACTCCTTTTTCTAGTGAAAATTGGAAATTAAATTTTACCAATTATATGGGTGAAAACTTGAATTTTCAATTGGAATTTCAATATTTAACGGTAACAAAACATCCCCTTCCTATTTAACAATGCAATCTGCCATCTACAATCATATCAGCTATTGTAGCCTGCTTATTTCTGCCCACCTTGTAAATAGCTAGATATTTATCCTTCAATGAACCAGTAGAAGTTCATTTATCCAACCAAAACCGGATTGATTTACCATTATTCATCTTAAAACTCACATGATCTTGTAAAAAAAAATAGAATCAATAATACTTTTCCACAAACTTATGCCTTGAGAAGATGCATTATTAGTTGGCATAAAAACATCCAGATTGTTTTTCACTTTCTGTTGCACCATTCTTCTCCTTGGAATACCTCCAAATCCATTTTGACTTCAAAGCCTTGCTTGTGCATCTCAGATTCTTGAATCTCAAACCACCCTTATTCTTTGATTTACAAATTTTTAACCATGAAACCCAACACATCTTCTTTTTGCTCTCATTTGAATCCCACACAAAATTTCTCATCAACCTGGTTAACTTCAATTCCACACTTGCAGGCATTTTAATCAGAGACAAGAAATAAATAGGTAAACTAGATAAACAACTTCTACTTAGAACCAATCTTCTTGTATTATTCAGAAACTTCTTCTTCCAAGAATCTAATTTCACCTCCATTCTCTGAATGACCTCATCCCACACAGAAAAACTTCTAGCAGAAGCACCAACCGACAATCCTATATTTTTGAAAGGCAACTTCTCTACTGTACATCCCAATTCCATATCTAATTTATCCACCATCCCATCAGCACCCACACTAATCATTGAGCTCTTCTCTAAATTTAGTTCCATACCTGTTAACAACTCAAAGGTGATGAGTATTAGGAGCAATCTTCTTATCTCATCAATAAAAATCAATATATCATCTGCAAATTGCAGATGAGAAATCATGACACCATTTTCAACCACTTGAAAACCATGTAGTTGCCCCCCTAAATACTGCATCCTCAATAAGTTTAGGCATGACCTCCACCACCAACAGAAAAAGAAAAAGAGACAAAGAATCTCCTTGTCTCAACCCCTTAGAAGGCTTGAATTTCTCTGTAGAACTCCCATTAACCAAAACAGAAATGTGTGAAGATGAAATACACCAATGCATCCAAGAAATCCATTTTCTACCAAAACCATGCTTCTCCAATATCCGCAACAAAGACTTCCACTTCATATTATCAAAAGCTTTCTCCATATCTATTTTACAGGGAACCCCAGGAATCTTTGCTCTTAAGCCTACTATCAAAACACACTCCAGCTATTAAAACATCATCTATAATTTGTTTTTCTTTGATAAAAGCCCCTTGAAAGTCAGAATCAAACTATGCATCACCTTCTTCAATCTATTAGCTAGTACTTTAGATAAAATCTTATAAGCACTACCAAGCAAGCTCAAAGGCCTATAGTCTCTAGGAGTACAAGAATCCTCCTTCTTAGTAATTAAAGAAATAAATGAAAAATTCAATCTCCAATCCCAATTGCCATACCTACTAAATTCGCCCATCAAACTCATGAAATCCTTTTTGAATATAGTCCAACAATTCTTATAAAACTCCATGAAAAAACCATATGGTCCTGGAGATTTATTAGCACCAAAATGTTTAATAACTTCATACACCTCAACTTTAGAAAAATCCTTCTCCATATCATTCTTCTCTTCTTAGGAAAATACAAATTATCTAAAGAAAAAGCAGAATTACTCTTCTCTGTGAAAAGATCTTCATAGTAACTCCTTATTTCCACCTTGATACTTTCCTGGTCAAAACATTCAATACCATCAATTTCAAGCTTTGCAATTGTATTGCTTTTCTTCTTACATTAGCAATTCTATGAAAATAAGCAGTGTTTGAATCCCCCCGTCTAAAATCATTTTGCTTAGCTCTAGCAGGCCATTTTCTTGCCTCCAGTGCATTTAAATTTCTCAACTTCAACAAAAACTTCCTTCTATCTTCAAACTGCTCATCTGTCAAAGCCAAAGTTTTTTTTATTTGATCTAAGCGATCAATCTGTTCAGTTAAGTATGTTTTTTCTCTCTTTACACCCCAAAATTCCTTCGTACTCATTACTTCAAAAAGAATTTTAAATTTTGTAATTTCTTAAAAAACACAAAACTAGGCTTACCTTAAAACACCATTACCCTCCACCATTCCTGCATCTTCTTGAGAAGATCCTTACGCAAAAGGCAACTGTTTTCAAACTTGAAATATGGATTACACTGAATATTAGGCTTAGTCATCCACATGATAGGCTTGTGATCATAAATTATTCAATCTGAATAGAGTCAGGAAACAATAAATCCAAATCAACACTTAAGAGAAATCTATCTAACCTACAAAGCAAAGGATCCTTTTGCATGTCGGACTAAATAAAAGAACCTCCAACCAAAGGTAAATCCACCAATTCTTGACCAAAAATAAAGTTATTAAGAAAAGAGTTATTTCTACTATCTCCAACTTCTAGATTCCTTTCTTCATCATTTCTCACATCATTCATATCTCCTGCAAAGAAAAATGGACCATTCCACCAGATTCCCACTTCTTTTAAATCACCGCAAAAAGCAGCTCTCTCATTGTAACCACATGGAGAATATAAATTACAGACCCTTCATTTAACACTATTTTATTTAGAATAAAAAATAGTTGAGATGTTATTCATACCCATCCTTTCATTGTCCTTCACCAGTTTTTTCTTGTTCCAGATAGATAGAAGACCCCCATTATTACCACTAGTTCCTACTGATGGCAAATAAGACCAATCAAAATCATCATCAAACCACACCTGCTTTACCAACCATCTATTCATCTTCATGAATTAGTCTCATGTATTAGGCAAACATCACACTTTTGGTTTCAAATCAAATCTTTTAAAGCATTCATCTTCTCAAAAGCATTCAACCATCGAACATTCCAATTGATAATTTTAATATCCATGTTGGATAAGTACCTTCTTGTAACAGAGAAACACAAACAACAGAGAACTTGAAGATGATTAAGGGAGGGTTAGAATGAAGCAGTACACACACTCAAACACAGAGAGGTGAAGTCGCCTGTTCAACAGACTTCCCTTAACTCAATATTTGCCAGGTACACCTTCAGGAAGATGCTGCTATACCCTTTCAGTGACAAACTTGAATTCAGGATAAAATCACCTGATACCAACCCAACTAGCAAAGCTCGTTGGCCCGTTGTGAACTTAACAGAAGATGTATGAAAAATGAAAATAAATTCTAATGCGCAAATCAAAGCAAGAAGAGGGGAAAAGTCGTCAGGACAGTGGCTGCGACTGGGGTAAACGAAAACCTTAGCATTGTTGTTCTTTTATAGGAGAAGTAATCTTTTGAGTTTTAAAACGGTGAAAAATTTAATTTGAAATATTAAATCCCCATTAAAACAAAACGTTAATATTTTTAATTAAAATAAATATTTATGATTTTATTTTTCATTTAATTTAAAACGGTAAAATATTTATTTAAAATAAAGAAACGTTTTCTCATTGATGGGTACACGTGTGCACTCGCAGGCACTCGCTCCGCACATGTATGCATTTGCCCACTAGTCCATTTCCCAAGTCCATATCCAATCCACTAGTTCTTTTCCTTATATAGAACGTTTGTGGTAATATGCATGAACTTCCTCCTTGGTTTGCTCAATGTGGGATAACCAAAGGTTTCTCATTCACTAAGAAGTGAAAATGGATGACTATAATTCCACCCAAGTTTAGACTAGTGATCCTAGCACCCATCAAGCTAATTATAATAATAAAATTAATTTAAGTAATAAACTCTTAATTTTAGTAATAACCATTTTTATTTCCCAACAATCCATTTATAACTTCTGTTCGATTAGTAACACCACTCACCACCTGTGATTGAATTGAATTACCCTCTTCCACTAAGACCAGCTCTTGCGTCCAATTCTAATCAATCTTCTCAGCAACTTCCACATTCTTCTCAGCATTAGCTTTTCTAAATCTTTCATGAATTATTTTTAATATCACATTTTTTTACTTTTTCTTAATACATAAAAAAATGGTTTGCATAGAAGAATTAATCAAACGGAACACAAATTGGTTTGCACAGAAGAATGATGGGGGGTTGTTTGATGAATCTGATAAACCCAATTACATGATGGTTCAAGGGCACACAAATAGGCCTGTAATGACATACGTACTAGTGTAAGGCAGGAATGGAGCATGAAAAGTACTTGTCAGTCTGTGATGCATGATAAATGTGTCACCATCATCAGTTATTCGTCTAAACAAGGTGTGTGGTAAAGGACTTTGTTCGTTTCATCCAATAACATTTTTTAAAAAAAAGAAAAATAATTCTCACCCTAATAAAGAATATTAAATGTGTAGCTAGCGGAGAATGATCTCACTTCTTAAGTCACGATCATTCTCGATCGTGGTTTAATTAATGCCGTAAAATAGATGGTTTACTTAGTCACGATGCAAGATTAGATGGATATTAATAATAAATGATAATTTTTATTACTACCTTAAACACGATCAATTTTTTAACCTGTATTTCAGACGTGATGAGTGATGGTAAATACTTTAAGCATTATTTTACCTTATAGAGTACGAGGTGGTGCCCTAGTTCAGATATATTCAATCGGAATCACTGTTCAAAGTCTAAAAGGTGGTGCCCTAGTTCATATATATTCGATCGGATCACTCGTGTCAAAGTTAGTTCCTGGGATATATCATAAGGTCTAAATTTTTCGATCAGTGCATCCGACGATCGAGATCTGTCTAAAGTCAAAATTGAGAAAAAATCATTGTTCACCTTCTTTAGCCGTATTAAAGGCTAGATATGAACCATTATCATCGGAACGTGTACGAAGATTTGATTTATCATAGTTGGCACCAGGGCCATCTCTAACATTTTAGAGGCTCAGTGTGAATTTTCAAAAAAAAGTCTTTTTCTAATATACATGAGGGAATATAAATGATAAATAAAACGACAATCAAATTAATCAAAAATTTTACTATATGTATCTAAAAGTCTAATAAGAGTCCAAAAATAATAAAAACTTTAACTGGAAAATGTATAATACGAGCTAATACAATGTGGAAATATAACGAGCGAAGGCCACCCAATTTTTTTTTACAGTTTGATTTATTTTTTTCTTACAAAAAATATAACCAAAATACCATACAAATTGTAAAGTGTTTGAATAAAAAATTAAATTCAGTGATTTATAATATGATTTCATGATTACTCTGTAATTTAACGAATTTCTAAAAAACTAAAATTTATAAATATTGCGCATTAACTAAATTATTAAACTATTAATTATAAACAAATATGAAAAAATTGGATGGTAAGAAGATAAACCTCAAAACTCGAATAAATATAGATATTTACGTCGTATACGTTATTCACATACTTTGTTAAAATCAAAAAATTAAAATAGACAAATCTAAGAACTTATCTATAATTTTAAATATATAAAGGGTCAGTCAATAAATATTTTCTTTTCTACTTTTTTTTTTGATAAAATATTATCTTATTTTTTCTATAAAGAGAATATTTTTTTGGGCCCCCGTCTTTTGGGCCTATGTCAGCTCTGGTTGGCACTATCATGTCTGCATGGAATTGCCCAAATAAAAGATAAAATAAATTGAGTTTTTTCAATGGTGGAGCCAGGTATTAAAATTAGGGGGATAAAAAATATTAATGAATTGGGTGGACTAAACTCTGAAACTTCAAAAAATATAGAGACTAAATTTTAAAATATAAAGGATTATATATAAAAATATTAATAATTTTAAAGGCTAATTATGGATTTTGGGATTTCGGTGTGGTTCCGCCACTGAGTTTTTCCATCCATTGTGGTTTCGTTCACAGCATGGCTGGATACCATTAACAAAAATTAATTCCAAAAGTTACTTCTACAAGTCATTCTGGAATTTTATACCTAATCTAACCTTTGACTTTTTGATTTTTAGATGTTAAAAAATAACTTCAGAATACCTATCAAACAGACTATCAGATGCGTTGGTGGACATGAATTGTTTTTATCGAGTATGGTAAGTCTTTTCACAACACTAAAAATGTCTGGAAGAGAATTCTATAAATGTTGAGGTAACATGTTTTCACTTACTTCTTACTTGCATGTTTAAGTCTAAAAACTATTGCATGCTATCCGCTCTGAACATTTTTCCAAAGGATCAAATTTTGATTTTTTTTATCTTTGAATATCCTTATGTATCCTATTGTTGGTAAGTTTTTATTACTCTAGTTTGGAATTGTCATACTAAAAGATATCGTTATGACATGCTCAACAAGATAAATCATGTTTTTTTTTTGTCTCCGAAACAAAACAGAAAAAAGATGGTATCATTAAAATTATGAGAGATATACATGAATGTTTAAATTTCTAGTTTGTTTGAACCAAGTGGGTTTGTTGGCACTGCTGGTGACCTTGTTATGGTTTGGAAAGACAATATATATATTGAGATTATTGACTTCTCTCATAACCATATAAATGTAATTATATCATCTGCAAATAGCTATACTTGGCTTCTGACTAGCTATTATGGTAGTTTTTATGAGCTGGCTAAAAACTTGATTCTTGGAAAATGATTGAAAACATTGTTGCTTCCAATAATCTTAGCATATGAAAACTTTTTCTTATTAGTACTTTCAATTTTTTCCCACTTGAAAAAGGGCTATGGTATTAAAATGGAGGGGAGACTATGTGACAATGTGTCTTGATTACTAAGCGGCAAATGATTTGCCAAATAGTCTTCCTTTTCACATATTTTTTCAGAATGAAGTAGTGTTTAGCTGAGTTTGGGGTGAAATGGGCTTTTTTTTCCCCATATAATAACACTAGATTTGGTTTATTTTGGAATCCTGTTTTTGGGCCTATATATTTTTAGTGGGCATACCATATAGTAACAAAATAAGGTCACTAGGAGTAATTCTTAAAGCCCCTATCCGCCTATTTTTAATAATACCCATATTACCCTTATGTTATTAGTGTTAATATTAATCATTAGTATTTAATAAATAATGATTAAACTTATAGTTAATGATTAGTGGATATTAATAATGATTACTAGTTAATGTAATTAGTGAGGGAAAAAGGTTTTTTTGGGAAAAACTTTTTTTCAAGAGAAGTAGAAGAAGAAGTGAAGAAAAGCATAGGATTTTTGATAAAAATGCATGATTCGAATGAGGAGGGCGAATCATCATCACATAAAGCTCATAAAACACATCAAATACGTTGGAGATCCTGATATGGTTGATTTTTTGGATTATGAGAATGATTTTTCGCAAACTCAAACACAAACTCAACTTCAAGATCAAAATGATGATTTTTATGAGCCAAATCCTGAAGATGAATACATGGACGAGGAACCATATATCCTAATAACACTCATGTATACTTGTCTATAAGGTTTAATGTCGTTTTTGTAGGTTGAATTCATCAAAAAAATGGTATTTTTGTCAAAAAAGGTTCGTCGCACTACTTACAAGTTCGGCTGATATAATGTTTGTCGAACCACCTTCAGAAGAACAGTTCGGCTAATGCGATATACACCGAATATCAGCCGAACTTGTAAATTGTAATTTTCGCGTTAAGAGTAAGTTAAAAGTTCGGTTAATATTTTGTAGAACCCGTAATTTTCGCATGACACTTACTTAGGGATGCGTCATGGCGTGGGATGAAGCTTCATCCTAAGCTTATAAATCTTACTTAGGATAGCATCATGGTGTGGATGCATTGGCCTTGAATTATAGTGCTAAGGTACTATTATGCGTGATGCATATTCGAGAGTGAGCCACGAGTCAAAAATGACTCTTATTCGGGGAAGGCACAAATGGCCTTGAAGCGTACCCGAGAGCGCATCATAGTGCTGAGGCACTATTATGCCGTGAAATTCACGAATCATACCTGAGAATGCATTATAGTGCTAATGCACTATTATGCCGTGATACATGATTGAGAATGCATCACTGACCCAATGTTGCATACCCAAGAATGCGTTATAGTGCTAATGCCCTATTATTTTGTGATGCATGATTCAGAATGCATCACTGATCCAATGTTGCATACCCGAGAATGCATTATAGTGCTAGTGCACTATTAAGCCGTGATGCATGATTGAGAATGCATCACTAACCCTATGTTGCGTAACCGAGAGAGCATCATAATGCTAAGGCACTATTATGTCGTGATGCATACCCGAGAATGCATCACTAGAAAGTGCAGTGGATGAATGTCATCTATCCTCCTTATATCCACTTGTAGAAATGCTAATAAGACATATATAGGGAGGATTCGTTGGTTGGAAATCGATAGAGCGTACCCGAGGATGCTTACCAAGCAAGCATCCCAATTGATATGAAGTGTATCCAAGGACACGTAACCGAGGACAAGTACCCGAGGAAGCTTCACTAATCCGTGATATGTACCCGAGTATGCACTACTAAAAAGTGCAGTCGATGGATGTCCCTTACCCTTCTATTCCAAATATATGGAAATGCGATTAAGACATATATAGGGAGGGAGCTTTGGTTGAATGTGCATGAGCAGTAACGCACGTATATGCCGTGTGGCCTAAACGTTAGTGCAAACTTGATGTTTAAGCATCAATATGCTTGTAGCTTACCTAATCAATCTTGAATTATACGAAAGCATCATTTACCCATGTTGTGTACTCGAGAATGCATTATGCATGCCAAGTAGCGATATTTATGCATAAGTTGGTGCATACTTTGCTAAAGTTCCTTGGCCTATGTGGAAAAGGCTGAGCTTGGCCTTTGGCCTTACAAAGAAGTTGGAATCGATGTTGGCTTTGCTTAATAGGCTTAAGTTTCTTATCTCTATCTGGATGAACTACGTTCATGTTTGAACCCTTCAAGGTACGGGTTGGGTACGTAGGCAACCACAATGCAATACATTGAGGTGCAACATCTTGTCGCTCATATCATCTAATTTAGAGGTGATTGCGACATTATGGTAACTCATTTTTATCTGGCTCGGCAGTGCCAAGTCAAGAGATGATTGTCGCCACACTTGATGAGGTAGTTGCAATTCCATTCGATGGATTTTTTCATACTTCCTATCAACCGTTACTTCATGAAATGACATGTGCCTGGATGTTGCACCCTTTGCAAGAGCAAGAATAGCACAGGCTCCAGAGCATGGTCGAAACAAAGTTAAGGAATTAGACAAATAGGCTTGAAATGGCCCAGGTTCTAGTCGAAGGCATGAGTTAGGCTGGACAATGCTCGTAATTATGTGATATTTTCCAAAGGCATTCACCATTGGCTTTAATGGCCCTATACCCTTTACAGAACAAGGGTGAGTTAGAACGATATGGAAACTACGTTTCGAGTATCATGCTTGCAAAGCATGCTTGGAAACGCAAATCTACCTGCATTTGCCGGTGAGAATTTATGCTATAAGATCCGGTTACAGTCTTTCAAGTCGCATATCGGGGAGTTCTGTCCTACCTAGTGCACCGCGCTGGAGGCGGAATTTTTCGGTCCATGATATATTTGGTGTCATATAACCAGCCAAATATTATGTACCATTATTATGCATCCCTCCAGTTCAAGGTTTGATCGATAGTTTGAATTTCGAATCAACCGAAGCTTATAATGTGATTTTTGGAAATACCCAAGTTCAAGGTTTGGCTGATAATTTGAATGTCGAATCAGCCGAACCTTATTGTTAGATTTCTGGAAAAAACATAGTCCAAGATTCGACTGGTAATTTGAATATCGAATCAGCCAACCCTTATAGTTAGATTTCTGGAAAAATATAGTCCAAAGTTCGATTCATAATTTGAATATCGAATCAACCGAATTTTTTAGTTGTGATTTTTTGAAGTGCACAGTTCGTCCGATAATTGAATTTTTTTATCAGCCGATCTGTTCTTCGACACATTCAAGAAGAAGAACCATGAGAAATTCATCTGATAATTGAAACGAATTATCAGCCAAACTTCTGACTGTAACTGCCCAAAATATTAGTTTTTCCCATTTAACCCCTATTTCTTAATCAAATGCAAGGAAATAAGATATGGTTAGTGGAAAATACCTCTGAATAAACATGTTGAGATTTGGTTCTCCATCTCATACTTCTCTTACTTCTCCTAATTCAATTTGTGATTGAATTTTTTCAACTTTTTCTTCCTCTTCTTAAATTCGTTTCTTAGATTCCCTGCTTTTGTACGTCTTCGTATGAGTTGTTTTATACTTGCATAGTCATGTATTATCATTGATTAGAGTTTTTATGAATCGACAATTAATGACCGACGATGAAAATTGAAATCGACGGATTTTTTCTTTCATGTGAGAAAAGAAAGGGAAAAGGAGATGAAACTTTTAAAAGTGATTTTGGGTTGAATAAGGCTTAATTTTATAACTGATTTGTTTAGGTTTAATTATTTGTAGAAGGTATTTATGTAATTCCAACAATTTAAGGATATCTTAGTAATTCATCTATCCATTAGACACCCCTTATAAATCACTCTAGATAGTTTAATGATTTTGTATGCCTAGTAAAAATCATGTATGCCCAAAAACAAGGTTCTTATTTTGGTTGAGTTTAGCGAGGACTCTCAACCACATAGTTCTTATGCTAAGCAACACCAATGTAAACCTATAACAACCCGACAAGGATACAAAGGAGCTAAAATATGTTTAGCTGAAAAGAAATAGCACGCTTATAAAACGCCTATTAGGCTATTATAATTATAATTAGCGCAAACGTTTTAAAAACAAACTGATTTCACAAGCTTGAAACTGCGCAAACACATAAAAACGCTTTAACTACACTGTCCACAAATCAAAAAAGCTTTCAGCTAGGAAACAAAGTTGCACTAACTAGAGGTGCAAACTTAGTTGTGCCATCACGTTTATGACACATCACACCACACTAAAATTTGAACACATCGTAATACAACACCACTAATATTTGAGCACAACACAATACAACACGGTAATTTTATGTATTAAGTTAAGCTAGATTAATCGACACAGTAACTTAACATATCACGTGACATGAATAAATAAGAAGTTTAACACGGAACATCACGCTAAGAATCACAATGAATTTCACACTACCAATGATATGAACATTCTCTTAATGCTCAATGCTATCGCACGTTGATTATCAATAAAACTTATCATTGAACCGTTTTCAATGTCACTAATCACATTCCCTACTCCCACCATTATCAAAATCCACAACTTATTAGCCATTCTGCAAACCAGTGCTGTAATAATTAATACCCCAAAATACTTGTCCTGCATGTAACTGCCCGAGCTTGCCTGTAACCGTAGGACCCCAAAGCATGTCACAACCCGTTATAGGCCGCCTGACCTGACCTGATTCTTTTAAATGGGTTGGCTTAGGCTTTACCTAAAATATAATAGTTTAGTTTGATACCCACCCAAACTTCCCGACATAGTATCTGTTTGATTTGCCCGATGTATTTGGGGTATTCTTCTTTCTATATCTTTTTATATGATCGAGCAAAACTAATTTTCTTAATAATTTTAGTTTTATGTTGGACTAAACTGTTATTTGTTTTGGTTATATTTTAGATTAAAATATTTATTTTCGTTTCTATTCTATATTTTGAAGATTGATCGTTTTAAACCATAGATCATTCAATCTCCCAATTCCAAATAAAAATTAAAAACTTTAATGGTAAAAACTCGTAGCCTATTTGGCTTGCCTAATCTGGTCTGGTTATTGATATGGGCTTTAAGCAGACTTTGGATCTCAAAATAAGTGTTCTTATTCGGCCTGACAGATTTTTTGGGTAGTTAAATATGAGGACCGTCTAACCAATTTACACTCCTACTGCAAACTCATTTTAAGAACAACCACCACAAATAAATTTCAAAATTCAAAACTCCATTCATAAATCACTACCACCACAATAATTCAAACAAAAAACTCCAAAAACATTTCCCTCTCTTTTCCCACTTCTCAATGCTATCCACAAAAATACTCTTTAGGAGATATTTACACAGATGCACGGGTTCACCACACGCTCTCAATCTAAACCATCCATTTGTCACTCAATCCAACGGCCCAATTCCAAACCCCATCTCTATATAATCTTCCTCGAAGAGATATTTCCATTCCTCACCACACATATCTTCCTTCTCACCACCACCACCACCACAAACCAGTAGCACCACCAGCACAACTACTGCCGCCACCATGCTTCTTAGAGCATCTCCATCCGCTGCGTTTGCTCCATCAACAGCAGCATCAGTAGTTGATAATGTGAATCAATTCCCTTCATCGACTTCTTCTGTGAGTTTTTCATCTCAGAGAAGTGGATTTGTGATGAGTGTATCGAAAAACGAATCGAATAATCGTAGTCCGGTAACTGGTGTTGTTTTTGAACCATTCGAAGAAGTTAAGAAAGAACTTCAATTAGTACCAGATCTTCCTCAACAATCTCTTGCTCGTCATAAGTTTTTAGATGATTCTGAAGCTGCTATTAATGAACAGATCAAGTAATTACCTCTCATTTTCACCTAATTTCATCTCATTTGATTGATCTTTGTATTATTTTTTTTCCAAGAAATCTTTGATTTGATATTGATTTTGATGCTAAAATTGTGGCTTGATTGATTGATTAATTGAATCAGTGTGGAATACAATGTATCGTATGTGTATCATGCGTTGTACGCGTACTTCGACCGGGATAATGTTTCCCTCAAAGGATTTGCTAAGTAATTTACTTTCTAAAACCCTTAGAGTTTTGATTTTTGTGATTTTTTTGATGAATTTTGGTATAATTTTGGTATTGTTTGGATTTTAGGTTCTTTAAGGAAGCTAGCATAGAGGAAAGGGAACATGCTGAGCTACTTATGGAATATCAGGTGTTTGCTTAATTACTTCTGTTGAAATGATTCCGTGTGATTATTCTGTTTTCGGGTTCAATTTTGCTAATTAAGAATGTTGTTTTACTAATTGTGTTATAGAATAGAAGAGGGGGTAAAGTCAAGCTACAATCTATGTTGATGCCCATGTCTGAATTCGATCACCCTGAGAAAGGAGAAGCGTTGTATGGTAAGTCGTTCATTCTCGAATTCGAATTTGTTTGTGTTCAATGTCAAATGTTTGGTCATAGTTGTTTGTGCAATTGCTGCTTGTAAACGTGATTGCAACTTAGAAACAATAAAATTCTTCGTTGACATTTTCAATCACAGTCGTGTGTGCAACTTCGATAGATATTTTAAACAGTAAATAGTCGCTGATACACATTCAATTATGTTCCATGATCCCACAGTTGGTGTCATGTCTGCAACATGTTGATGCTTGATTTTGAATAAATTGTACATGTGCTTGTCTTTAATATTCGTCCCTAACTGCAGTAGGTTTAGAATTGTTTATGAGCATCTATCATCGATATGGTTTTTCATTTCTCCATGCTGTATTTGAACTTAGCTTACATGCTTAGTGCTATTTGTATCTCTTGTACTATCACTGATTAATAATGGCTATGGCTGTTTTCTTGACTCAGCTATGGAGCTTGCATTGTCTCTAGAGAAGTTAACAAACGAGAAGCTTCTCCACTTACATAGTGTAAGCTTCGAACTCCCCTTTCAACTTCTACCTTTTTATTGTTCAACAAAATTAATATTCCGTGACAGTGCAAAACTTTGAACTCCCCTTTCAACTTTTTACTGTTCCAACTTACAAAAAATGCAAAGCTTTTGGATTTTGATCTATCCTATACTCTCCATGGGCTTCTACTGAGACAATGGCTTTTTCATTGAACAAAAAACAGGTAGCAGAGGCAAACAATGATGTGCAATTGTCAGACTTTGTTGAGAGCACCTTCTTGACAGAGCAGGTGAAGTTACTTTTCATTTTCCTATCATGGATTTGCTTGGTGCATTCAGTTGTTTTAGCAATAAGAGAAATACTTTCGATGGTTTTAGTAATGGGGTTATTTGCATTTTCTCTCTTGCAGGTGGAAGCCATTAAGAAGATCTCTGAATTTGTTGCCCAGTTAAGGAGGATCGGCAAGGGGCATGGTAAGATTTAGAATCCAAATCATTGTTTCATAACCTCTTTACATTTCCTCGGTAAATTTTTGTTTTATTAATCAAGTATTCTTCAATTGGTGGAATTGTAGGGGTATGGCATTTTGACCAGATGCTCTTGAATGCATGATGCAGTCTTCATCAAACTTCTTCTGAATGATTTCATTTTAGTTGGGCGAGCTTGTAATAGAATTTTTGAAATGTAGCGTGTTAGCAACTCTTTGGCTTTGAGATTTGTGACTTTTATAAATTAAGATGAAGAAATATTAAATATATCTGATTCAATAAGTATCTCATACACCAGCAAAAAATGATACAAAAAAAAAAGGATATTTTCACTTTAGTATTTAATATGTGCTTGAGTTTATTGACTTAAGTACTGCAGTAAATACATCAAAACAATAAGGCTAATTATTGTGACTATCACTCTCCAGCTAGCTAGACATTAAATCATTTTAATAGGATGATAAGCTTTTTCATTAATTTATTGAAATAAGAAGGTTAATGTAGTCTAGTTAGCAACTCTGCGTATTATTCTTTGATTTTTAACGTAGTCCTAGTCAGTGTAGTTGATTTCGGTCGAAATCTTGTCGGTATCAGATTTTTTCCCATACAAAATGGCTTATATCACCGATATGGTATTTGTCCGAAAATATCGGCCGAGATGGATTGGTACGGATTGATCGAAATGGTTGAGATGGACCGGTACGACCGAAATTAGGGTTTTCAAATTTTAAAAAAAATAAAAAAATATGAATTTCCTTATCCTTGTTCTAGGAAAATAAGTACTAATTTTATATTTTAATAGGTCTAATATAGAAAAAACGTTTGATATAATAATTATATGTATAAAATGTGTGGACCGATATTTGAAACAGAAATTTCCTGGATACAAAAGTGTACTAGTGTATCGCTCTCGATCGGTACAAACTGAAATCCGATATTGACTACATTGGTCCTAGTTACTTAAGCCCCGAACCTGGTATGCATATTATACTATGTGGTCAATATCGGCCGCTACGGCCGCGATAACGACGATATTCAAGGTATCACTTCAAGAACGCGAGGAATCTTCATATATTGCCATATCGGCCGATGCGGCCGAGATCCGCCCTATATTCAAGGTATATGTTTGTTGTTTAATCTAGATTTTTGGAACTTTGAACTTAGACTTGTAATATACTAATATAATTTTTTCTTAAAGTGTGGTTGTTAAGATTCTTAGTAATAAATCAACAAAAATATAATTAATTCTTGGCATTTACACGTATAAAATTTGGATATAAGATTTGGGACTCTCGATATTTCACCGATAATCTCCCTGAAATATTGTTATCAAGGTGTCAAGGTCCCGACCAAGACGAGATCTGAGATTAACTACATTGATGTATATGGGTATATTAATTCACGAATCTGAATCAGCTGAGGCAGTAAGGATCCACCGATTTAAAGATTTTTGTAAAATTTCCAATCCTGCGGTCTGTCCCAATCCTCACAGTAGGTTGGATCAATTCCCTAAACCCACCTCCTGTTAACCACGGGTTGGGCATGGCCCATCCTAATAGTTAGAGGCGGGATACACCGTGAGATTGAACCCGCGGTGATTGTATGAGTTCTGTTTTGTTTTTGAGTGGAATATGTGAAACCAAATTGTAATAGGAAACAGCAAAATCCTAGTTTAATTTGTTTTTAAATTATATGGTGATACCAAATTGTAATAGGATTCTACTTCCTAATCGTTTCAGAAAAAGAAAAAAGTTGTCTATTTTGAAATAGGAATAGGTGTACGAGAACAACTAGAAAGCTCCCCTGATATGAGAAGCTTATATAAAGGGAACAGGCTATCCAATTAAGCAAAACACACACCATTGAGCTTTTCTTTTTTCTTCCTTGAAAGGTAGCAACAATATGGACGGGTCTTCGTGGAGAAATCACGGATTCTCATCATCTTCATTAAAGGTATTCTTAATCCTCCTATGCAGTTTGTTATGTGTATTTTCCGTAGTAGCGAAAGAGGAAGCAACAACAACAAAGTTAGGAACAGTGATCGGTATTGATCTTGGTACAACATATTCATGTGTTGGTGTTTACAAGAACGGACATGTTGAAATCATAGCAAACGACCAAGGTAACCGTATTACCCCATCTTGGGTTGGTGTCACTAATTCTAAAGAACGTTTGATCGGTGAAGCTGCAAAGAATCAAGCACCTACTAATCCCGAAACAACTATCTTCGATATCAAAAGACTTATCGGAAGATTGTTTGATGATAAAGATGTACAAAAGGATATGAAACTCTTACCATATAAGGTCGTGAATAAGGATGGAAAGCCTTATGTTCGTGTTACCTTTAAGGATGGGGAAGCTAAAGTTTTTAGTCCTGAGGAAATTAGTGCCATGATTTTAACTAAGATGAAGGAGACAGCTGAAGCATTCCTTGGGAAGAAAGTTAAGGATGCCGTTGTCACTGTACCTGCCTACTTCAATGATGCTCAGAGACAGGCTACAAAGGATGCTGGTGTGATTGCTGGATTAAATGTTGTAAGAATCATCAACGAGCCTACCGCAGCTGCTATCGCCTATGGTCTGGATAAAAAAGGCGAAGAGAAGAACATCCTTGTTTTTGACCTTGGTGGTGGTACATTTGATGTCAGTATCTTGAATATTGATAATGGAGTTTTTGAGGTTCTTTCCACAAACGGAGACACTCATTTGGGAGGTGAAGACTTTGATCACAGAGTTATGGATTACTTCATTAAATTGATCAAGAAGAAGCATGGAAAGGACATCAGCAAGGACAACAAGGCTCTTGGGAAGCTGAGGAGGGAGTGTGAACGTGCTAAGAGAGCCTTGAGTAACCAACATCAAGTGCGAGTTGAGATTGAGTCACTATACGACGGCTTGGATTTCTCTGAATCACTTAGCCGTGCTCGTTTCGAAGAACTGAACACTGATCTATTCAAGAAGACAATGGGACCTGTGAAGAAGGCTATGGCTGATGCTGGACTAGAGAAAAACCAGATCGATGAGATTGTCCTTGTTGGTGGAAGTACTAGGATTCCCAAGGTTCAACAACTCCTTAAAGATTACTTCAACGGCAAAGAGCTAAACAAAGGTGTCAACCCAGATGAGGCTGTTGCTTATGGTGCTGCTGTACAAGGAGGTATCTTGAGTGGAGAGGGTGGTGATGAAACCAAAGATGTTCTTCTGTTGGATGTCGCACCACTTACTCTCGGTATCGAAACCGTTGGTGGTGTGATGGCCAAGGTTATCCCTAGGAACACAGGTATCCCAACCAAGCGCTCTCAAATTTTTACCACTTACCAGGATCAGCAGACCACTGTCTCTATACATGTTTTCGAAGGTGAAAGAAGTCTTACAAAAGACTGCAGGGAGCTTGGAAAGTTTGATCTTTCTGGTCTTGCTCCAGCTCCAAGGGGAATCCCTCAGATTGAAGTCACATTTGAAGTTGATGCCAATGGTATTCTGAATGTAAGGGCTGAAGACAAGGCAAGTGGAAAGGCAGAGAAAATCACTATCACAACTGACAAGGATCGTTTGAGCCAAGAGGAGATTGACAGAATGGTTAAAGAGGCAGAGGATTTCGCAGAGGAAGATAAGAAGGTTAAGGAAAAGATCGAGGCAAGAAACAGCTTGGAGAGTTATGTGTACAACATGAATACCCAGGTTAATGATAAGGACAAGCTTGCAGACAAGCTGGAATCAGATGAGAAAGAGAAGATTGAGGATGCAGTAAAGGAGGCTCTTGAATGGCTTAATGAGAACCAAGCTGCTGACAAAGAAGACTACGACGAGAAATTTAAGGAAGTAGAAGCTGTTTGTAATCCAATCATCACTGCCGTGTATCAGAGATCTGATGGAGCTCCTGGTGCAGCTGGATCACCAGAAGATGATGAATTACATGACGAGCTTTAGTAAATTTCCCTTTCTATTTTTAGTTTGTTTTTTTTTTAAGTTTTTTGTTGATTTTGTTGACAAACCCGTCTAGTATAAGTACTATAGGAAATTCTATGAGCCTTTTCTTTGCTTCTGTAATTTTATTTTCTTACTGTTAATTAACAGCAAACACTTTCGTTCGAAAATAAACAACTAATCCTTGTATAACAAGCAAGAGTTAGATATAATACTCGTAATTAACAGTGGAACTCGCCACTCCAGTCACCCAAAAGCATTCATGCATTCCCCCTGGTTTTAGGCACAACTAACTGATTTTGGGTAGTCCCTCGGATCGGAACCTCTGAACCGATTAATTGGTTAAGTTTCGAAAAATTCCCAACAAGAAGATATTCGTCTGAACCTATTAAGTGGTTAAGTTTTTAAAAAGGGAACCTCTGAACCTACTAATTGGTTAAGTCTTTGTAATGTGAAAACTAGAGTTAATCGGTTAAGGTTGGATAAGTTAGTATGCTGGTCATTTTTTTTTTCAATACATAAACACTTCTGATCCTGAATATTATATACATTTATCTCTGGTTATAGTTTGTTCATAATCTTCT
>JAJJMC010009299.1:476237-578748 GCA_023531435.1 Papaver californicum | reverse complement strand
AATATTATATACATTTATCTCTGGTTATAGTTTGTTCATAATCTTCTGAGAGTTGAGGTTATACATTTATCTCTGGTTATAGTTTGTTCATAATCTTCTGAGAGTTGAGGTTTCTGTAGAAAAATTAAATCAAAATGTGCTATTCTCTTTCAGTTTTTCTTCATCTTAGGAATTTCGGTTCTAAAAATGTTCCAAATTTTATACTTCTAATTTGTATAACAAATATTTTTCTTGTTCAAGTGAAGTGGATGTGAAATCGTGGTTCGGTGCCATGCCACACAACCACAAAACCGACCCATGCTTACAAAGATAGCTTCAGTAATATAATCCCGACTTCAAAACCTAAATATAATACACCCAACTTTATTTTTATCAAACTTATTTCAGTTCCGCCACTTCTTTCTCTATAGCTAAAACTTCCTCCTTCCCTACACAACGCCGTTTTCATCTTATATTCAGTACCACCACTAGAATTATAAATCAATCACATAGAGAAATCAAATCAAAGCAAAAAAAGAGGCATCTTTTCTTCTCTAAATCTCTTAATCTGAATCCACTTTATGAACACAACCAATATTAGTTCCTGAAGGAGAATCTAAACTAGCGGCTCGGATTTCTACTTTTAGTTTTCTTACAATTTCTATATCATTTTCTACTTATGGTGTTGCTGCTATGCTTCCTTTGCCAGTTACATAGTCTGTTGTTGTAATAAGAATTGAAAACATTTATTTGGACAAAGTACAGAATGAAGCTAATATTTGAATACCTCATAGCATCAAGTAGTCTTGTTTCTGATTTACACATTTATGTTAAAGCTGAAATCTACATAGTGTCATGTTTATAACTTTATATAGCACAAATTGCTATGTTTATTAATGTGCAATAAATGTGAATTAATACCCACTATTTTGGGAAAATAGTCATTATTATTGTTCTTATATACCAAAGCCAGTTAGAACAAGAAAATGAAACTGGGCAAAGCAATAGGATTATTTTGACCGCTATATTTAGGAAATTCAATTGATTATTACAATCTGAAATATTATAATTCCGGTCGTTTCCATATAATATTATCACAGTTGGACTAGCTATGAACACATTCTGTTACTTCTGTACCACCAGGTCCTCCATACATCATAGCTATATCCCAACCCGCTTCTAACTGACCAGCTAACAATATATCATAGCATTGCGGTGTCGGACCTTTCGCCGTTTGCATCGAGTGTGGGTCTAAGTTAACAGACTCTCCTGTCTCGTTTACATACTTCATTAGTCTCATGTAAGCTGTCTTCTTATAGTCCTCAAGTTGAGGTAAATATCCATTTCCCATCGGCGGAGTTGATGCTCCAGATAATGCAACTGCAACCCCTCCATATCTTACAGATGATGCACTGTTTCTTAAATGCGTAAAGAGTTCACTTGGCCAATATCCTACTGGTTCAAATTGTTGGGCATTCGGACCCATGGTTAACCACCAGTGACCAGTACGGTTGGACTGTCAATGCACAAACGAACTCTTTCAGTTATATAGATTTCATCTCAACTCTAAGTTGGTATTTTTTTTCGTAAATAAGGCCTTACCCGAAAAACCCTAAGATGGACATCATATGATATTTGCCCATATATTGACGGCTGCGAAAACCGGTGACCAAAATACACAGTTGGACTATATTGAACGAAGCCAGGGCACATCATATTATAGCACCCTATACGTTCGCCTCCATTAACCTGTAACATTAGTAATAAGAAATTATTTATTTATTATGTATTGGAAATTGAGGTGCCGATGAATTCGAAATTCAGATTATAAGTACTAATATTTAATTAGTTTGTAGTTATACTTAAAAAAATAAATATAATATATTTAAACAAGAGGTATAAACATCTAAATTTAAACATAACTAAAAAAATAAAACTTACAGAAGTCCACGAACCAAATAGTCGAGAGCGACTATCACCAAATACGGTAGCTGAGTCCTGAAAAATTTACGGTGAGACTTTCTTTGGTAAGAAGAGGTGATCAAATTTTAAAATGTAAAAAGAAAAAATGAAAACAAATAAATAATAACATGAAACTTTTGACTTCTATTTTATAATTTAATTTTATATTTAATTTTAAAACCGTTAGATTTAAGTGGATGAATATTAATTGATTATACTTTTTTGTTTTTCAAATTTTATATTAATTTTAATCATCTAGGCGAAAAAATCAGATAAAAATTTAAATTATGAATTTAAATCAAAGGATCTGCTGTTAATAAATAAATACCTACCATTATTCCAAACTCAATACTATTTAATTCTTTCGGAGGACCATTCATAATCCAAATCTGCGAAGTCACGTGCTGGTTAGACTTCACCGTAAGGTCATGTACAGACATAGAAGCCGTTCCTCCGAAATATTTTTTCTCTTGGATGACTTCTTCAGCATAGACATACTACAAAACAGAACAAATACATTTATATAATCAAATGAAATGATATAAAATGAATTGTCGTATTTTTGAAGAGATATTAATAAAATTACAAGACTGACTCTGATTTAGGTTTAGAGATCAAGTCTTTAGTTCTATCTTGAGCTGCTGCAACGGGTGTAAGAGTGCATCTAAACATTCTCTCTTTCGATCAAAAACATAAATACATGAGCAAATTAAAATAGTAAGATAAAGTATATTACTTACACCAATAGCCATATCGTTTGCATTGATTGATTTGGTTTTCTTTAGGAAATGTTTAGCACTAACCAAATCTTTTCTGGTTGTTCTGCGAATAGGTACTGTTCCTGAAGGACATCCTTCCCATTGAAGTCCACGAAAGATAGAGGATGATGATGAGATGGTTTTATTAGTTGTCTCTCCTGGAATCGAACTTGGGTTCATCTGAGTATATGTAAATTTCTAAATAATATCGGAAAATCAGTTAGTATATATCCTAATCAATATCAACATTGTACAGAGAACCTATATATATATATATATAAAAAAAACTTTGTTTCGACGTTTTAGAACTATTCTCAACAGTTACATGCTGGTAAAATTAACAGGATATGTCTTTTTTTTTATCGACAAAAAATTTGGTACCGATAATTTTTATAAACTTAGGTAACTAATATCATCAACAATTTTACCCTTGTACTATAGTGATATCGGCCAGGATATATCACTTGTATTATCAATTTGTACATGAAATAATTTTATCTTACCTCGATTTTGTGATTCTTGAGCAGTGGATTATCAAATGCCGGTTGCTTATAAATGTCTACACAATCTATTATATCACCATCATCGATCTAAAATATAGGAAAAAAAATAAAACAATATCAATTAGAAAGAAATAGTTGACATGGATGAATTCAAGAGCTCAAACTCGAACACGAACTCGAAGTCATATATACCATAATTTATAAATTAAACATTTGAAAATGAACTAGGGCGATAAGTTTCTTACCGTAATGGTTTTAACTGGCTTTTTGTTTAAAACTCTTAGTTCTCTTTCAATTTCTATATCATCCTCTTCTGCTTTTGAAATGCTTCTTTTTCCATCTGTTGTTGAAATTATAGTAGAAGAAACTAGGACAAAGAACATAATAAAACTAATTTGTGAATACTTCATTGTACCAAGTAGTCTTGTTTATGAGTTAAATATTCCAATTGACTGATTTGTTCGATTTATATAGTTATTTTTGTGGTATTATTATTATTAATTAACATGCATTAAATGAGAATCAAAGCACACTATTTTGGAATAAAGTAAAACGAATATCTGCATATTCAAATTATATCTTGGAATATGGCTGAATTCAATTAATAGCTATTTTTGGAGCATGGCTGTATATTGAAACTATTTTTCTTTTGATCAATTTTGATTTCTTATATATAAAAAAAGATCATATATTAATATTTTGTTTTTGTATGTGTGGTATTAATATGCATTATATGTGAATTAAATACACACTATTTTGGGAATGTAGTCTTTATAATCGACTTTAAATAGTAAGGGTGTAAATGAAATCCATATATAAATTTGAAAATTCCATATACTATATTTATTCAATACGGAATGAGAACGGATATAGTCTTTTTAACATCGTGCCTGATTTTTTATCAGAATATCGATAATATTTATTAAGTATAGATTAAATAAGAGATAAATACTTCAAATATAAACTCGGGCGATAAATTTCTTACCATAATTGTTTTAACTGGCTTTTTGTTTAAAACTCTTAGTTGTTTTTCAATTTCTATATCATCCTCTTCTGCTTTTAATCTGCTTCTTTTTCCACTTACACAGTGTATTCTTGAAATAAGACCAGAAGATATTAGGACATAGAACTAATTGGTAAATACTTCATTGTATCAAGTACTCTCGTTCATGAGTTAAATATTTCAATTGTCTGATTTTGTTCAATTTATATAGTTAATTTTGTGGTATTAATATTAATTAATGTACATTAAATGAGAACCAATATACACTATTTTGGGATACTAATCTTTATTAACATTCGAACTTAGATCTTATATTAATTGTTTTTTTTTGTATGGTATTAATTAATATGCATTAAATGTAAATTAAATACACACTATTTTGGGGAAGCAGTCTTTATTCTCGGTCTTAAATAGTAAGTGTGTAAATGAAATCTCCATATAAATATGAAAATACAACACGCCGTTGGTAGGGGCTGGCCGAGCTTGACTAATCTGCAAGTCTTAAAGGATGCTAGTCATTCGATGGTCAATGAAATCTCTATTTTCAAGCCTTACTTGGCTACTGACTTTGCATATTAAGGAATACATTCGTTTATCAATTTACATGTTCGGATTAAAAATTTCTAATATCCGAATTTGATTTTATATTTTTGGATAATATTCAATATTTTAAATATGAATTCAAATGGATTTTAAAGTTTTTGGACATTTATTTATTTATTTTATTTTTTGATAAGAAAAAAAAATTTATTACTGAAAACTAACTAATTGCATTTAGTTTGAGAAACCACTCAATTCGCCAAATTATCAGACCCAAAAAAGTTGAGTTTTGAATGTGTTTAGTATCCTTAGCTAGCAAATAAGCAACCACATTAGCCTCCCTAGGCATCTCTGATGAAATAGAAAATAAGTTGGAGAATTTTCTCTACATTTCAATTATTGAATATAAGGATTACAAGGCTACTTATATTTGTACAACAATTCCTAGAATATGAGATATTAACAATAGGAAATTACAGATATTATGGAATTTGATTCCCTAAATATGGTCTTTTCCATATTAATATTTCTAACACTCCCCCTCAAGTTGAATAGTACAATCACCAATATTCAGCTTGCACAAAACATCTCTGAAAATCCTCCCATTTACGGCCTTAGTGAGAATATCTGTCAGTTGATCTTCAGAACGTACAAAAGGAAGAGCGATAATATCATTCTCCAATTTCTCCTTGATAAAGTGATGATCAACCTCAACATGTTTCGTGCGGTCATGTTGTACTGGATTCTCTGAAATACTTATGGTTGCACGGTTGTCACACATTACCTTGCATGCTCCTTTCAGCGCAAGCCCAATTTCAGCTAGCAACTTCCGTAACCACAACACCTATGTCAGACCTCGAGTTATCCCTCGGAATTCCGCCTCAGCACTTGAAAGTGCCACAACCTTCTGCTTCTTACTCTTCCAGGTGACTAAGTTCCCTCTAACCAGAGTGAAATAACCTGAAGTTAACCTCCTGTCCATCGAACTACCTTCCCAGTCGGCATCTGTATATACTTATACATCCAAGTGACCATTCTTTAGGAACAGAACTCCACTGCCTGGAGACCCCTTCAGATATCTAAGAACCCTCAAGGCAGCCTCCATGTGATCAGCTTGTGGCTCATGCATAAAATGACTCAACGCCTACTGCATACGCAATATCAGGTCGTGTGTGAGAAAGGTAAATCAGTTTACCTAGCAGATGCTGATATCGATTACGATCTGTCGGTTCTTCCCCTCCACTATCTTCAACCCATGATTCACCACAATAGGTGTATCTACAGGCTTACAATCGAGCAGACCTGTCTCAACTAAAAAATCCAGTATGTACTTTCTTTGAGAGATGAAGATACCTTTTTTAGAACGTAGTACCTCGATCCCCAGAAAGTATTTGAGATTTCCAAGGTCCTTCATTTCAAACTCCCGAAATAAATTTCGCCTGAGATGAGATATCTCCTCAGGATCATCTCCTGTAATAATCATATCATCGACATAAATAATCAAACATGTCACCCGGCCTTCTCTTCTCTTGAGGAACAAGGTATGGTCTGAATTGCTCTTCCTGTAGCCATACTTCTTCATAACAACTGTAAACCTTCCAAACCATGCCCTAGGTGACTGTTTCAAACCGTATAAAGCCTTCTTCAATTTACATACATCTGAATCTCAAAATCCTGACTTGAAGCCCGTAGGTGGCTCCATATCAACTTCCTCCTTTAGATCGCCATGCAAGAATGCATTTATTATATCAAACTGATGGAGTGGACAATCACGATTGGCTGCTACTGAAAACAAGACTTTGATAGTGTCAATTTTAGCAACCGGAGAAAAGGTTTCTAAATAGTCGATACCGTATGTCTGAGTATAACCTTTAGCTACCAATCTCGCCTTGTACCTCGACTGATCCATCAGCACGGTGCTTCACAGTGAACACCCATCGACATCCAACTGCTCTCTTTTCATGTGTTGAAACACACTTCTCCCAAGTCTTGTTCTTTTCCAATGCCCTCATCTCAACTTTCATATCCTGACACCACTCTGGATTCTCAAGTGCTGCCTCTACTTTTCTAGGAGCCTCTTGAGTGTATATAGATGCAAAAAAGGCATGTGCAATTGGTGATAAGCTCCCCCTGGCTAGGTTCGCTACTGGGTATCAACTCGCTTTCGGACTATACTTCGGTTCATACCGAAGAGAAGGAATGCCTCTGGTTCTCCTGGATAACAACAGTTAATTCTCCTGAGTTGGTTCAACCGTTTCCTGTACTGTTGCTAAGTCTGGACTAGTATCATCAAAGTTATGTGCGAAAGAGTGAATATCCAAAACAGAAGCAACAGTAGAAACACTAACCTCAGGGATATTAGCCGGGAGTGACGTGTCCAAGACATCAGAAACTTGTACTATGGGAGTCAACGTCTCGGTGGTTCCGCCTACCTTCTATGTTGGGATTGTTTCGGGCCACACTGGACTGCTCAACCAATCTAATGGATTACTAGGACTCTCCCCCTGGACAGTAGATTGGGTGGAATAGTAGGACTCAGTTTCAAGGAAATCGCAATCCATCGTGGTATACATACGATGACTGCGAAGGTTATAACAACGGTAGCCTTTTTGGTGAATCCCATACCCCACAAAGACACATTTAATAGAGCAAGGATCAAACTTAGAGCGTTCTTTTTTAGGAATATGGACAAAAACAGAAAATCCAAAAATACGAGGTTGGAGTATCAAGGCTGTCGGGACACTCATATGAATGGATAAGGCTTGAAGCGGAGTTTTAAGATTTAATACCTTAGTGGGTAACCGATTAAGGAGATACACTGAGGTTGCAACCGCTTCAGGCCAAAAAAAGGTGGGAACACGTGACTCGAGCATAATTACTCTTGTCACTTCAAGAATGTGACAATTCTTCCTTTCCACTACGCCATTTTGTTGTGGGGTATACGGGCAAGAAGTCTGATGAATGATACCTTTTTTCTGGAAGAACTGTTTGAGAGTAGAATTGACAAATTCCCCTCCGTTATTCCGAACGGAGTACCTGAATCTGGGTATGAAACTGAGTTTGAACTAAGTTGTGAAATTCTATAAATTTAGACGGAACTTTGGATTTATCTTTGAGAAAATATACCCAAGTCATTCGAGAAAAATCATCTATAAATAGCACAAAATACTTGAAACCACTGTTTGACATGCATATACCATTATTCGGGGAAGGACCCCATACATCCGAATGAACTAGGGAAAACACACACTTAGCTCTAGAATCATACTGTGAATAAGACTGTTTATGACTCTTAGCAAGTATACATGTCTCACGGGAAATTTTTTTTATTGGATGAAAACAACTTAGGAAATAATGTGTCGAGATACCCTGCAGATGGATGCCCCAACCTTCGATGCCACAACCATTGTTGCCTGTCAATTATCCCGTGAGCAAGCACTGCAATTCCGTGTTGATCCACTACATCCACGCAGTACAGTCCCTGATGCTCAGCACCACGTCCAATGACTCTCCCTGACTGAATATCCTGCAACAAGAAGAAACTCGGATACATTAGTACCATACAATTCAGCTCTTTTGTCATATGACTAATTGAGAGTAACTTGCAAGAAAAATTTGGCACATAGAGACAGTTCTGCAATTTTAGTGTTGGAGACAGTGCAATGGTTCCCGCTCCATGAACCTGTGAGAGATCTCCATTTGCACTCTGAATCATTTCCCTATTCGGTACCGAATGACTAATAAAATCATTTCTGTCATATGTCATAGTGTCAGTGGCGCCACAATCAGCCACTGATTAGTTTTCTTAGGTTCAGATACCCGAGCTGCAAGGGCCAGAGGGGTACAGGTCAACTTCCCAAAAAAAAGACATACCTGGTTGCTCCTCCTTCTCATTGTCGTCGCTCTTCTATCCTCCTTGGATGCCAATCTCCGCCGTGACCATGTTCCCGGCGCCTATCCCCCCCTTCCGTTGGCTCCTCCAGCCTTCGGGAAACCCAATCAACTAAAAGCACTCCTCCTTGCTATGACGGAATTTGCCAAAGTACTAGACCGCATGTTTTTCCGGTCAACGTCGCCGCTGCGAGATGATTTCTCTCTACCGGCGACTGATTGAGGCTTGGTGGTGTGGCTCGTTACAGGCGGTGTAATTTCCCTCTTCTGGTCGAGGTGTGACGAAGAATCCAGATTCGATTCCGGTGCCGTAGGTGAAAATTGATAGTTCAATGTCCCTCTTTGCAACACCCATAATGCGCCTCCGGTCCCTCTCTGATCGTATAGTGGCATACGCGGATTCCACCTCAGGTAATGGGTTTTCTAAGAACAGATCTCGATTTTCTTGGTCAAGTTCGTCACTGACAGCATTCAGAAACTGATATAATTTGGTTTCTGCTAGCTTTGTGTTCCATATTGTTATATCCTCCGAATGTTTCATAGGTTTTGGATCTCGTAACTCAATGTCCCTCCATAGCCTCTGTAATTTACCGTACAGAGTTTCGAGGGAATCAATTCCTTGTTTGGTGCTGTTTGCTCGAACGATTAAATCAAAAATTTGAACGCCATATTTTCCCTTACTGTAAGTCGCAAGCAGCCCCCTCCAGAGTTTTTTTACAGTCGGGAATTCGGCATATTGTTGCACCATATCCGACTCCATGTTATCTAGCATCCACGAACATACGATTAAATCGTCTTGTTCCCACTATGGTAATAAGAATCATCGGTTCCAGGTGGCTCCGGAATGCATGTAAGGTGATGCAGCTTCCCTTGGCCGCCAATCTTCATACGGATCAACCGAGACCACATGGAGTAATTGTTCTCATTGAGTTTTATACTCAGATGAATCGTCGGGACAAACTGCATCTGCGTGTTTTTGTTTGATTGTGGCAGGTTTGAGAGTAGTGCCGCCAATTGAGCCGCCAGCGTCGTATCTGCTATAGCGGGTTCGTCGGTATGGACGTTACCGTCTTCAGATCCTGCCATGACTACAGCAACACTGATGAACGATTGGTAGATGAAGAGCGCCTAGGAAGATCAATTGTTAATTGATCGAAAAATCCTGCTCTGATACCATGTTAAAGTTTGCGGGCATCCAACTCAAAACCAATTGGTAATGAGTGGAGTGGCCCTTCCATATTATATTTTGGGATATTAGTAATGTGGGACTATTATCCTTCACATGGAATGTTAAAGTCTGCTGGCATCTAACTCAAAACCAATTGGCAATGAGTGGAGTGGCCCTTTCATATTATATTTGGGGATATTAGCAATGTGGACTATTATCCTTCACACGCCCCCTCACGTGTAGGGTACTCTCTGTGGGCCTCTAACACGTGGATCATTGTATGTACGGGTAGTCGTTGGGCTTACTCTCGTACATGTATGGTTCTGATACCACGATGAAATAGAAAACAATTTGGAGAATTTTCTCTATATTTCACTTATTGAATGCATGGATTACAATGCTACTTATATTTGTACAACAATTCCTAGAATATGAGATATTAACAATAGGAAATTACAGATATTATGGAATTTGATTCCCTAAATATAGTCATTTCCATATTAATATTTCTAACAGTCTCTACATATCTACTGATTAAAAGACCTTAACAGAAATATGTGATCCTTAATAATGCTTTTAGTAGTCCAATTAACAACACCTATTTTACAATTTATGGCAGTTATATTCAAACAGTCTCCTTCTAAATATAAGTTTCTAATATTCTGATTCATAGTCCATTTAATTCCTTTCAGCGTAGCTATCGCCTCGGCTTTCTCTGCATCATTAGCTATACCTGGACAACACTCTGCTCCCTTGCAATCACCTGCATCATTGATTACCACAATACCATCAATTTAGATTCTTTAGAAAAACTAGCCTCAAAATTAATTTTAATGAAATCAGTTTGTGGTTTTGCCCAAGTTACTGTAGGTCTCAAATAATCTCTTGTGGCACTTCCATTGTTTCTCGAATGAGCATTAACGTTACTCTAGTCATTTCTAGAATGATGAATCTATCTAACAACACCTTCAATATTTACCTCAGCATTATCAAAAACGACACCACATCTGACCTTCCACACATGCCACATAATAAAACTTACCTTTGTTATCATAGTTTTTAGAATCTTACGATTCACGATTCGATTCGTAGGATTCGAGTCAACATTTGGGAAAACGATTCGATTATTGGCAAACCTGATTCTTGATTTTTGATCAGCTTTTAAGTGTGACCAATCAACTTACTACCTTTAAATCTAATTTATTAAAAGTTGGTAAACGATCAAACCATTTTACCACACCAATTTGTTTGATAATAATGAACTTGTATTAACTTTAAACAAATTTGAGTTCTTATCAACATATATATACTCATATTCTAAGTTTCTAAGATAAAATAAAAATGGCAGTGAATCTTCGATTCACGCTTCAATATACGATTCGATCCTTAAAATAAGAATATGATTCGTGTTGCGGTTCACGATTTTACAACCTTATCTTTTATCATGCCTTGTATACCTACCTCATTTGAATTATTTGTTATTTGATACCAACTCTTTATCCAGTCAACCACATTATACTCAAGCAATAAATGGTTAATATCATCAACTTCACTATTACAAAAAGGATAGATTTCAGAAATGTCAGATACAAATCTAGCTAATCTAGCTCTAACAGGAAGATAATTTAGAACAATTTTCCGAAGGAAATGTAACACTTCCGTGGAAGTTTAGTTTTCCAAAACCTAGTCCAAAAAAATTCCACAACATCAACAGGATTAGTAGCAAGATTGTTCGTAGCATCAATAGATCTATAAGCAGTTTTTACTGAAAAAGCCCATTATGCACAGTGGACCAAACTACTTATCCTCACCATTCATAGGGATTCTAATTTTACAAATTTCATCAACAATATTTCTATCAAATTAGGACTTCAGCATATCAACATTCCAAGTCTTTACTGTCTTGGAAAATCAGCTGATCAACAGTCTTTATGTTAGCGAAACATAGTTAGAAATAGGAGGTTGATGTCAACCAGGTATCCAAACATCTTTCCAAATAACTATTCTACTATCATTTTCTATCTCCCAACAGGAATGACTCCTGACAGTTTCAAGGCCCTACAAATTCTTCTCCAGACCCATGATCCATTTTAATCCTCAACATAAAATAATGGATCATGTTCTGGAAAATACTTATCCTTCATAATTTTAGTCTATAAATTATTTGGATCATTCAATAGTCTTCAAGTCAGCTTGTGCAAATTTTATACTCCCTCCTTTTTATTTAGATGAAGATTTAAAAAATTTCACGAGTTTAACAAATGGAGAGAGATACGTATTTTTTTTCGATTTATGTCATAAATAATAATTTTCACACATTAATTATCATTATTATATTTAAAATAAAAATTAATATGGTTCCAAGATAGAATATAAAAATATTGTTAAAAGTTTATAGAAAAGTATGAAAACTAGAAAACTCCCAGATTATGCATATTTTCTCCTGAACCTCGTTCGATAAAGAACTAGAATATAAAATTCAGACAGAGCAATAGAAACATTTTAACTGCCATTTTCAAGAAAACAAAATTATTACAACCTCAAAATTAATATCATTAATATTCCATCCGTTTCCATAAAAATATTATCACACTTCTCGCTATACTAGGCACATATACCACCAGGTCCACCATACACAATAGTATTATCCCAATCCCCTCCTATTTGACCAGCAAACATAATATCGTAGCATTGCGGTACCGTACCTCTATTGGTTCGCACTGTATATGAGTCTAGGTTAACAGCTTCTCCCGCCTCGTTTACATACTTCATCAGTCTCATGTAAGCTGTCCTATCATAGTCCTGAAGTTGAGGTAAAAATCCATTTCCCATCCGCGGAGTTGATGCTTGAACTGTTGCAGCTGCAACCGCTCCATATCGTACAGCTGATGCACTGCTTGCTAAAAGCGTAAAAATTTCACTCGGCCAGTATCCTACATCTTCTGCTATTTCAGCAGTTGGTCCCATTCTTAACCACCAGTGACCAGTATCTTGGGCCTGTCAACATATAAACCTTATCAGTAAACCTCCTCATGTATTTAGAGATGAAGAATGTCTTTCGCTTTTAACTATTTCAATGTTGACTCGTGATCTGAATCTGACTCGATATCTCCGAGTCAGATGTTAGATCGTTTATTTTTTTATTTTTTTTTAATATCGGATTCGAAGTCTAACTCGACTTATACATCTGACTTGAAACTATTTAAATCGTATATTATTTTATACTTACTCGTTAGGTACATACATATGACTAGATTTTATTCCGCTATAACTAAACTATTATATGTTTTTGAATCGGAAGTAATGAATCAGATTCATATGTAATATGAGCTAGAATCTGATAGTCAAAATATGACAAATCAGTTGAGTCAGAAAAAAATAAACAATCCGTTTAAATTCGTATATATACATCATTGTGGTATACGAAAAATATCTTAAATATGACCTTACCCGGTGTACCATAAGATGCACATCATATGATATTTGCCCATATATTGACGACTGTGTAAATTGGTGACCGAAAAATATATTTTGACTGATTTGAATGAAGCCAGGGCACAACATATTATAGCAACCAGTAGCTTGGTGTCCATCAGCCTATAAAATCAGTAATAATAAAAGAAATAGAAATTGAGGTGCGGATGAGTTCTGAATTTAAATTATTATCAAGTGGAAAGATTTAATTACAATAAATAAGAGCTATATATATTTTCGGCAAGAAGTATATATATGCCCTGTTGAATAAACATTTAAATTTGAATAAAATTTAAATTTCATTAAATAGATAAACAAAGTAAAATAAAACTTACAGTCCAATAACCAAATAACCGAGTGAGACTATCACCAAAAATGGTAGGATGTTTCTGAAAATTTGGTAAGAAGAGATGATCAAATTCGACATTGTAAAAAAAAAAAAAAAAAAAAGAAAAAAAAAAAGAGAAAAACTACCATTATTCCGAATTCAATACTATTCATTTGATTGTGAGATGCATTCACAATCCAAATCTGTGAAGTACTGAACTGGTCAGGGTCTATTGCAAGGTTATGTATAGACATAGAAGCTGCGCCTCCGAAATATTTCTTCCCTGGGATGATTTCTTCTGCAGTGACAAACTACAAAACACAACTAGCTAATAAATTTATACAGCTACCAAATGAAATGAACTCATATTAAAATGTGTAGAATAACTTATTACATGGAAACCTATGTTAGGATGACTGTCAGCATGGATTGGCTTGGCTTTCTTTGCGAAATATTTAGCGTTAAGCAAGTCTTCTCTGGTTGTTCTGCGAATAGGTACTGTTCCTGAAGGACATCGTTCCTTTTGAAGCCCACGGAAGATAGAGGATGATGAAACAGTTTTATTTGTTGTCTCTCCTGGAATTGAGCTCGGATTCATCTGTGTATATATATGTATATATATCAAATTTCACAAACAACTCTGCCAAATATTGCGAGGGTTACTTCCTTCCCTAGTTTCACATACGATTTGTGCACGAAACAATTTTATCTTACCTGGATTTTATGATCCTTGAGCAGTGGATTATCAAATGCTGGTTGCTTATAAATGTCTATGCAATCTATTATATCACCAACCTCGGACTGAAATATAGAAAGGAAAAAAACATTAGAAAGAAACCATTGACATAAATAACGAATGGGATAATTTAGAAAATACCCTAAAAATACATGTCCAGGTAGGAAAATGTTATGTGAAAAAAAAGTTATGATCAGCGTTATATTTTTCATCCATATAGCGTTAAATGGTTAAACTGTGCACACTTGACCTTATACACGTATGAGCCTTAAGACGAGATTATCCTTTAGCCGTTCAAATCTAACCGTAAAAAACATGGTGAAATCCAAAAGTAAGGGTAATCTCGTTTTAAAACCTACACGTGTATAAGGTCAAGTGTGTACAGTTTGATCATTTAACGGTTAATGGATGAAAAATGTAACGATGGAGTATTTTTTTATAACTTTTTTTTACAGGACATTTTCTCGACGAGCATATATTTTTAGAGTATTTTTCCAATTCATAATAAATTCAAGAGACTCAATCTCGAACACAAACTCGAATTCATCTATATCATAATTTATGAATTTAGAATAAAGGTTTAAACAATTAAATATTAACTAGGGCGACAGATTTCTTACCGTAATGGTTTTAACTGGCTTTTTGTTTAAAACTCTTAGTTGGCTTTCAATTTCAATCTCATCTTCTGCTTCTGCTTTTGATATGTTTTTTTTTCCATCTACATAGTATGTTGTTGAAATAAAACTAGAAGAAATTAGGACATAAAGCATAATGAAACTAATTTGTAGATACTTCATTGTACCAAGTAGTCTTGTTTATGAGTTAAATATTTCCATTTTCTTATTTGTCCCATTTATATAGTTTTTTTTGTGGTGTTAATATGCATTAAATGAGAATCAATACACACTATTTTGGGATACTAGTCTTTATTATCATACAAATCAATGCATACTATTTTGGGATACTAGCCTTTACATTATATAAAGTAACTAGTAAGGGTGTAAACGAATGTCTGCATCTAAATCCAAAGATACCATACAACATTCAAATTCAATCTATAAGTAGTTTTTCTGTGGTATTAGTGTGCATTAAATGTGAGTTAGTACACGCTATTTTGGGAAAGTAGTCATTATTATGGTTCTTATATAATAAGGGGTACACGAATATCCATATGTGATTCTAAAAATACTTATTTTTAGTAAAGACGTATTCTCACCTCAAACAATTTCGATGATGATGTAAAATATGGATAAAACACGAAGACAAATAAAAAAAATTAAAGATTTAACGTAGCTCAGCGAGTTATACCTACTCCACGGACGAATCCCCATAGGGGATAAATTTTATTAATTTTTGGATATAATGGTTTTTTACCATATTTCTTCTGCACTTTTTGTAACTCTTTCTGCTATGCTTTAGGCTACTCTTATGTTGTATTTTTGTCACGCTTTTTATGTTGCATATAGGATACCTCTCTAATCAAAGATTCCTAGAGTTTGTTTTTCTTGGAAATTTGGCAATTTTGACGGGTGGTGCTTCACGACGAAGTCTGTAGGTAACATTTTAATGACTCTGAACTCGAGTATGTTGTCGTGAATTTTCAAGCAACAAATTCGACGAACTTTGAACTCGAACATGTTGCTGGTAAATTTTCTAAGAAACAATTTCGACAAACTGTGGACTCGAACATGTTGCCGGCGAATTTTTCAGGCAACAATTTCGACAAACTTTGAACTCGATAATGTTGCCGATAAACTTTTTAAGTAACAATTTTAACGAACTTTGCAATTATACATCGCCAATGAACTTTTAGGGAAAATAAATCTGATGAACTTTAAGGATGATATTTTCTCAATGGACTTTTTAAGGAAAGAATTTCAAACTAATTAATCTTTCAGCGACACTTCCTCGACGAGCTTTTCGAACTATCACCCGATCATGCTGCAGACTAACTTTTCATACAACAGATCCGACGAACTTTTCAACTGACCATGTCACTGAGTATCCGGAGAGAGAGAATCAGGTGACTTTGATTGGCAAGAGGTTGGAATGTGGATGATGGACAAATTTGGTTGGTACTATGGTTTTGACTTACAACCAATTAACGAAACTAAGGCAGTATTCACCATCAAAACTCATGATGAATTCAATAGGGTCAGTAAAGGATGAAAAGTGGGTCAGATAGGAATCCTCTTATATATACCCTTGGTTTGCAGGGATTAATGCTTTGCTCAAACCAAATCCAACAAAGAAGGCCTGGATTGGAGTAAGTGGGGTTGCTTTTGATCTATGGGATTACTCAACATTTAAAGATATTGGAGAGCACTTTGGGGGACTAGTGGAAGTATGTCCGGAAATATCAATGGCAACTGACCTCTCTGAGATCAGAGTGAAGGTAAATGGTCTTTTCAGTAGTGGTGCCTGGTGTCAGGAGCTAGTGATAGGGTCTGGAAAAAAATGGATTCGAATCAGACTAATTGGTGAAGCTCTAAAGACATTAAAATCTGAACTTAAACCAGTTTCTATTGATTTGGGGAAGAAGAAGTTGTGGCGTCGGAAGAAAGCTTTACTGCCCGGAGTTGAGGAAGAAGAAACAGGGAACTGTTGCATCCTGAGATTGGTTGGTTCCAAAGAATTTTCTATTGGCCAAAAACAACATCAACGCGTCAGAAAGGCAGAGGTGGAGGAAGAAAGGACGAGTAATACAATGACATATGGTCAGATACCTTTAATTCAAACCTATTTTTGTTAACAGGGAGAAAGAAGTGGATCACATGGAACTAGGCTTGAAAGAGACAGATCAGATTCTACATGGAACTAGTTTACTCTCGTTTGGCCCAAAACAGAACTCAGCCCAAATCAAAGGGAAAGAAACTAGGCCTGTTGTTATGTTAGATGGGTCTGATCTATGCTCGTTGGGCTCGAAGCTGGCTTCTTTGCACAAGACAGGAGGGCAAGTTAGTAGGACTGTGTCAGCAGCTCCAATGGAAGATGGGCCTGCGGCAACAAACCCATTAGAAAGTAATGAACCTAGCTATGCTTCTATGGACAATTTTTCCTTGAGAAGCTTAAAGAAGAGATTAAAGAACAAGTTTTCCAACGAGGTCATTTCTAATTTTAGTCTTTCGGCTCCTCTCATTGAGGAAAATACAAACAAGAAAGGAAATAGAGCCATGGGGAGGGAATCCAATCTCAAGCAACACAATATTGCACAAATTGAAAATCAAGAAATGCACATAGAAACTTTTGGTGACAATGAGAATACGGCTTCGCAATCAAGTAATGGTATTAAGCGGGCTTGGCATGTGAATGGTGATGATGTGGAGTTAGCTAAAGGTATACTTGCGAAATTTAATGTTCCTTTTGACAAACTTAAGGAAGTCGGCAAGCAAGCGGGGATTGAATTCTCAAGTAAGGAAATTAATTTTGTATCAAACTATTCTCCAACATGTGAATGCTTTTAGAGATGAATTGGATACGGAAGCTAGTGGTACAAACTAATGGTTCTATTTGGATTTTACAATCTTTGGGTTGTTTCTTTTTTAATGTTTAAGATTATTTCTTGGAATGTTAATGGTCTTGGAGATCCGGATAAGAGTTCAAAATTAAAAAAACTTGTGAAACGTTGGAAGCCTTCTATTTTTATGATTCAAGAGATGAAGCTTAGTGATTGTACAGATGCTATTGTGCGTCAATGTTGGGGTACAAATCCATGTAAGTGGATTTCTTTACACTCCTGTGGAAAATCGGGAGGAATGTTGGTGATATGGAATTCGGACTTGATAGAAGTAAAAGACTTTCTTGAAGGCACCTTTACCTTAAGTATTTCTTGTTGAAATGTGGAGGATAACTTCGGTGGGCCTTAATTGGTGTCTATGGCCCTTGCAAGGTGTGTGAGAAAAAAATATTTTGAAGGGAGCTAGCTTCTCTTCGTGGATATTGGAACGGATTACCCTTATGATTTGGTGGAGATTTCAATGAGATAAGATTTATTGAGGAGTGAAGAGGTTGTCGTTTAGTCTCAAATTCTATGAAACTTTTTAATGATCTTTGTATTCAGCTTGATCTTGTGGACGTGCCTCTTTCCGGTGCTAAGTATACTTGGGGTAGACCGCCAAATAAGAAGAGCAAGATCGACCGGTTCCTAATTACTTCAGATTGGGAAGATCGCTTTCCAAATATTGCTCTCAAACGCCTTGCTCGTCCTTTTTCGGATCATTTTCCTATTGAGTTATGCTATTTTATTTGGACGCGGATTGGGGTGCTTTCCCCTTTGGATTTCAATTAGCTTGGCTTGAAGGTACTAACTTAATCCCCTTAATGAAAGAATGGTGGGAGTCTTTTTCTTTTATAGGTACGGCCGGTGAAAGTTTTGCAAAGAAGTTAAACGCTTTAAAGGAGAAACTAAAGGTGTGGAATAAAGAGGACTTTGGTTGCATTGATAGGGCTATAAGCACGGCCATCAATAAGATGAATGAATTAGACGATCTTGATGATAGTAGGGGTATATCCGTTGAAGAAGAAGAAATGCTTGTGAAGGCCAAAGTAGATTTTGAATTAGCTCATCGTCGCGAAAATGTAATGTTGAGACAAAAATCAAGAGTCAGATACTTTAGAGATGGAGATCGCAACATCAAACATTTTCACCGAGTGATGAAGGGTCATAGAGCTTTCAATAACATCAACAACCTTCGCATCAATGGAAGATGGACCGGAAACAAAGAAGAAATTAAGATGGGTATCGCAAATCATTTTATGACCGCTTTCAAGGAGAGCTCAAACAACCGCCCTAGAATTAAAAATATATGCCTAAAGCTTATTGACGAGAATGCTTGTATTTGGTTGGAAAGATCTTTTAGTGAAGAGGAAGTGAAGAATGCAGTTAAAGGGTTGGAAATTGGTCGGGCGCCGGGTACGGATGGTTATCCTATGAAGTTTTATATTGTTTGTTGGGATTTCCTAAAAAGGACTTGATGAAGGTTTTTGAAGAATTTCATAAAGATAATGTGCTGCATTCGTCGTTAAAAAATAATTTCATTGCTCTTATCCCCAAGATGGAAGGTGTGGAGGAAGTAAAAGATTTTCGGCCTATTAGCCTTATTGGGAGTGTGTACAAAATAATCTCAAAGGTTTTGGCGGAGCGTTTAAATATAAATCTTTCTTCTATAATCTCCTCGTTTCAATCTAGCTTTATTAAAGGAAGACAAATTCTTGATGGAATTTTGATAGCAAATGAATGTGTGGATTCTAGACTACGCCAAAAATTACCGGGGTTGGTTTGAAAACTTGATTTTGAGAAAGCATTTGATAATGTGAATTGGAATTTCCTAAATGAAGTTTTATACAAAATGGGGTTTGGTGGTGTTTGGAGGGCTTGGATTAGAAATTGCTTATCTTTTCCCAAGTTCTCGGTTCTTGTTAATGGGTCGTCTTATGGATATTTCGGTAGTGAAAAGGGTCTTCGTCAAGGGGACCCACTCTCTCCTTTCCTTTTCACTATCGTTGGTGAAGTTTTAAGTTGTATGTTGAGCAAAGCTCAAGATTGCGTGCAAATTTCGGGTTTTTTTTCGGTCAAGAAAGGGGGAACAAAAATAAATCATTTGCAATTTGCCGATGATACTATCATTTTTCTTGAGGCGAAGACAAAAAAAGTTGATGCCCTGCGTTATTTACTTCTTTGCTTCGAACTAACTTCGGGTTTGAAAATAAATTTCTCCAAGAGTAGCTTATACGGGGTCGCGGTCGAAGAGGGAGTTGAAACTTTTGCAAACATGTTGGGTTGCAAGTATGCTAGTTTTCCTAGTATTTATCTTGGTCTTCCATTGGGAGATAAGGTAGGAGGTACTCAAAAATAGGAAAATACACTCGAAATTTGCTCGAAAAGAATTACTTCTTGGCACGAAAAATCAATAGCAAAAGGAGGTAAGCTAACTCTCATCAAAAGTGTTCTAGCTAGTTTACCAATTTATTTCCTCTCCATTTTTCTTACTCCATGCTCCATAACGAATTAAATCGATAAAATGGTGAGAAACTTCTCATGGGATGATGGTCAAAATAAGAAAAGAAACACAATATTGGTTGGACTTTGGTTTCAAAACCAAATAATAAAGGTGGTCTTGGCATAAGAAGAACCAAGCAAGTGAATTCGGCTTTATTATAAAAATGGTGGTGGCGCTTTTGGCATAGAGAAAGACTCGTTGTGGAGGAAGATTATAGTTGAAAAATTTGGCGAAACTACTTCCGAATGGGAAACCCTCCAACCAAAAGGATCAAAAGGTGGGAGATTTTGGTATAATATATATAAAGAGCTTAAGAACTTCAACAAAAATATTAGATTTAAGATAGGTGCGGGCAAGGAAACTAGATTTTGGGAAGATTATTGGCTCGGTGAAGGTAGATTATGTGATTTGTTTCCTTTGGCTTACAATGCTTCAAGGACTAAAGAATTTATGGTGGCAAGCATGTATGAAGTGGTTGATGGTTGATATGTTTTAGAATAGTGGTAAAAAGTGTTCGATTCTCGAACTTGTGAAGGTAATGATTTTAAAAATAATAAAAACAAAGCAAAATAAACTAGAGATGTTTTTAGAAAATATGGAGAAAACAGGAATCAGGATTCAGTTATTTCCCACAACTATGTGATTAATCATGTAATTCTTTTTAAATATTAAAGTCAAATATTGCCAAAATAGGTTTTTATGCAAACAAGTAGAAGTAAATCATAAGCATGGATCATCAATGGTCGTCAACCCAGCATGATCCATCAAACAAAAACACCACTACTGAATGAAAACCGTTTCTATTTTGAAACTATGCAATTTAATAGATAAAGAATTATAAATAAATTAAATAAAATAGACTTACCACATAAAATTGAGAGAAAAACCTCCTCCATCATCCCAGTAAAGAAACTTAGCTCATGGTGGAGAAAACTTGCTCAAATAATCTTTTCATTGCTCAAAATATTGATTACAAGGTTGAATAATGGTGTAATAGTCGATTAGATACGCTTATAAGTGTTGCTGGAAACACTTCAGCCGTAACAAAAGGTATTTTGAAATAATGGAAAGAAAGACGGACTGCGTTAATGAACGATAGTTCTACCGTGTATTATGTTCTTCTTCTCCGTTTGAACAGCAGCAGAAATGTGTTCTTCTGTTCACTTTTTTTCCGCTGATTCCAACCTATTCTAAGCTTCCCGATCAATTCCCTCCTCAACCCAATTGATCTTCCCCTCTATTTATACCATCCCAAGCCTTAAATCACATTAAAACTTCCTTATAATTCTTTTTAGAAATCACCGAAACAAATTCTAAAAATAGAATTTTCTTCACTTTCTCTGTTGGTTTGATTCTATCAAGAGAATGTTGTTTAAATCTTTCTCTTCTTCCTTCTTATTACCCAATTTAATTCTACTTTCCAAACCAAGAGAAAATTTCCAAAAAAACATGATTTCCAAAAGCCGATGGTTTCCTATTTACGCTGTTTGGGTGAAGAAGAATTTTCTTCCCGCCAAAATGCGATTCAAAATCCTGGGTGTGGCTGCCCTGATCCAAAAGATGTGTGCCTTAATCCAAATTGAGGGTGCCTTTAACATTTCTCCAAAAATACCTAAAAAGCAATAAAAACCATAATTAGTACAAAAATTAAATACCAACAACATATAAAATTGAGACTAAATCGGACACAAAAATGTGTCTATCAATGGTGGCTTGAGATGGAGGTTCAAAGATACTATCAACCATTTGAAGTGAAGTTCATATCAAATCTTCTTTCTTCCATCTCTATTCAAGAAGGCGTCCCGGATAGCCGTTTTTGGGTCGGAAATGATCATGGTCATTACACAGTCAAGGATGGTATTAGGAATGAAGAAGATCAAGATGAGTCTACTTTTCCAACCGACGTCATATGGAACCGTAAATACCCTCACAAAATCAATTTTTTTCTTTGGCTACTCTCCCATGATAGGATAATGACAAAGGATAAATTATGAAGAAGGGGTATGGATGTTTCTAGCTTATGTTGCTTTTGTGGCGAAGAGGATGAAAATAGTTCGTATCTATTTTATGATTGTTGGAGGATCCGAAGAATTTGGGATTACTTTGCGGATGGCTTTAGTAGTCGTTGAACTTATAACTCGAATGTCACCACGAATGTTAAATCTTATAGCTTTAATTGGGGAGACGAAAGACTTAGCCGAATATGGAACAACATACCGGTCGCAATATGGTGGTGCATATGGAAAGAGCGAAATGCAAGAGTATTTGAAAACAAAACGAGAAGTTTGGTAACCCTCATTAGAAACGTTAAACTTCAAGCGTTCTTTTGGGCCGAATCAAACACAAGGATGTTAGGCCTAACGGCAAATATGGTGATCGCTCTATGGGATTCTTTATTTCGCTACTCTTGATTTTGTTTTTACACTTCAATACCGGTTTTAACGGTTTATAGTTGTTTTTGCTCTCATTTGTATTCATTGGGTTGAGGTACCCTTCTTAAGTACCTCTCTTTTCAATGAATATCCTCTTTTTCCGATAAAAAAAAAACATTTATGAATAATATATCATACAATTAATTAAAATTTTGAAAAAAAAAATATACACTTTTATAAGTATAAATTATATATTTTTATGTATAAAATTCGAGATATAGATAATTTGGAAGAAGATACTTTTGTATTCGAATTCAAACATTTGTTACATACTTGAATTAAAACCCGGATATTCTATCGATAACGATTTATATTTTCATAAAATATTTGATATTTCGGATACTAATTTAGATGGATTTCAAAGTTTTTGAACATTCATTGGCATCCTTATTATATACCTGTTTATCAGTATTGTACGTACATTCTCCCTAACCTCTTTGGATAAAGAACAGGAAAATTAAATTTAGAGAGAGCAATAGAATAATTTTCATGACCAATTTTAAGAAAACAATATCAGTACAATCTCAAATATTATTATTCCGGTCGTTTCCAACAAAAACATCTGGATTACCAAAGTCGCATTGTTCTAGAAACACATACCACCAGGTCCTCCGTACACCATAGTTATACCCCAGCCCCCTCCTAAGTTACCAGCAAGCCAGATATCGTAGCAGTCCGGTCTTGCATCCTTCTTGGTTTGCATTGAGAACTGTCTAAGTCAATAGCCTCTCCTTTATCGTCTACGTACTTCATTTTTGACATGAAAGCTGTCTTTAAATAATCGTCAAGTCGAGGTAAATATCCATTTCCCAGTGGCGGAGTTGGTCTTCCAGATACTGCGCCTGCTACCCCTCCAAATCGCACAACCGATGCGCTGTTTGCTAGATGCGTGAAGAGTTCCTTCGGCCAATACCCTATCGGTTCGCTTGTATCAGCGGTTGCTCCCATGCTTAACCACCAGTGACCACTAACCGGGTTCTGTCCATGTATAAACTTTTCCGATAAATAAAGGTTCCCCAATAAAAGATTTTTTTTCTTTATGCGTACATTAATGTATGAAAAGAAATCCTGAATACAAACTTACCCTATATACCATGAAAGACTCATCATATACTATTTCTCCATAGACTGATGATTGATCAAAACCATCACCAAAAGTTGTATTACGACTAACTTGAACAAAGCCAGGGCACCTTATATTGAAGCAACCGGTCATTAAGTCTCCATCAGCCTGTAAAATCAGTAATAAAGAAAAACAAATTACAAACCAATAAAGAAATACCAAATGTACATGCTTCAAGGAAAAAAAAAGAAGAAAAAAAAAACAACAAATGCACATGTTTGGTTGGAAATTTAGGTTGTATATATATATAGGTGGTATCCGAATGATTTTACCATCTTACCAGAGAAACATCTAAAATAATAATCGATAAAAATCATTTCAGAAAAATATAAGTATTAAATAGAAAAACAATTAAAAGTAATGCTTACCGTCCAATAACCAAATAATCGACTGTGAGAATCACCAAATATTAAAGGATATTTCTGAAAAATTCACAACATAACCTAATAAAGTGAGATTTCTACAGATGGAAAGTATAATCAAAATTGAAAAAGAAAAATAAATGCAAAAAGATGTCCAGGATTGAGCCATCTTAGAGCATGGATATACAGTTACACACCTAACCTTTTAGCTCATTGTTACACCCTTAATTTGTACCATCCTTTTTTTCAAAACCTGGCTCCGCTTCAAAACATTTTTATATAAAATGAATAACGTACCGCTATTCCGAACTGAATACTATTTGCTCCTTCTGGACCTCCGTTCTGAATCCAAATTTGTGAAGTACTGAACTGGTCGAGACCTACTGTAAGGTTGTGTCCAGTTATTGAAGCAGTGGCTCCAAAGTATGCTTTTCCTGGAATATTTTCTTCAATAGAGACAAACTAGAAAAACATAACCAAATAAATTCGTATTAGTCAAAATGAAAATAACTAAAACACGGTAAAATTATGTATATATAAATAAATTACTTACACGGTATTTCATTTGTGTGACAGGATAATCGTTTGTATGCATTGGTTTAGCATTCTCGATAACATACTTATCAATAATCAAGTCTTCTTTGGTTGTTCTACGAATAGGTACTGTTCCTGGGGGACATTTTTCCCTTTGAACACCACGAGAGACGGAGGACGATGAGATGGTTTTACCGGTTGTCTCCCCTGGAATAGAGCTTGGATCCATCTGTGCAATTATGTAAATATGATTTCAGATCACCGGTATCATCCATCCAATAACTTTACCACCGTATTACAATGATATTAACATGTAAAAAGGCTTTTTCACAACCGCATATAGTTACTATGTTACCTGGATTTTATGATTCTTGAGCAGTGGATGATCAAATGTTGGTTGCTTATAGATGTCTATGCAATCTATTATATCACCAATTTTGGTCTGAAATTATAAAAATATAATAGAAAGAAATTACATTAGAAGAAAATAATTTAAAATAACTTCATAAAAATTAGCAGTACCCCTCCGGATACATCCGAGAAACAAAAAAATCTGGAAATATGTAAATCTTTGAATATGAACGAGGGCGAAAGATTTCTTACTGCAATGGTTTTAACTGGTTTTTTGTTCAAGACTTTTAGTTGTCTTTCTATATCATCCTCTTCTGCTTTTGATAGCAATGGTAGTCTTGTATTTGCTTCTGCATAGTGTGTTTTTGTTATATAAGAATCGAAGAAATCAGTACAAAGGAGACACTGAAGCTAATATTTGAATACTCCATTTCACCAAGTAGTACGTTTTGTTTCTGATTAATATATTTCAATAACCATTTTGTGCGGATTAAATATAGAGTTTGTGCGGTATGATTTGAGTAATTAATTTAATATAGAACAAATTCTTACATTTATAAATGTGCATTAATAACGCTGCTATATCTACCATAGAAAACTCCGAAAGAATCCCTGAACTTCTTCTTTTTTGTTTTTGGACAAATGACGTTAATCATACACGGAAGTCCAGTTTATTGGTTGAATCCTAGTTATGAGATTTTCCTCGATCGGTCTAGAATTATTGATGAATTAATATCCATAATTTTAGGATAATAGTTTTTATTATGGTCCTGATATGGTCTTTTGGTAAATGAGATCCTGCTCTCAGTTTCGTTAGCCTATAAAAAATTTCAATCTGTCTTTCTAAATGAAATATAAAATAATACTGATAATAATATTAGAGAGGAAAAGATTTTCCAGCAATAACTAAAGCAAAAACGGAAATGAAATAATCGCAAAAAATTCAACAATTCAGTAACAGGTGATGGCATGCCTTGTTGTGGGATGACGGTTGGCCTACGGGAGAGGAAATGGAAGTGGAATAATCACAAACAAATTCAATAACGGAAGTAAAATAATCAACAAAATATGTTGAACACTAGTATGTACCTTATGTAAAATTGTTTCAATGGGTCAGATTGACGTCTGGGCTGCCATCTAAAGAAGCTAGAATACAGTTTAGCTTTTACTAAAATAATTTCTCACATCTTTATTGATATGTGTATATGACTATATATACAAGATATTATAATATAAGTTAGGAAACAAGATATACATAGTTACTGAAAAGTTATCTATGTATACGCTGTCACGAATATTGTTAAGAATATGACAAGATATTATTTACTTCAATGTAGACTAGATATTATATATACAGTTACCATATGTCTGCTGAGTATTCTTTCTTCAACTCATGATTCCCTTATACGTCCCCGTAAGATTGGGGTTCTATTAGCAAGGCCAATCTTGCTGCACAGCACAACTGTACGTTGTTTAGATAGCGGTTTGGTCAGAAGATCCACCAGTTGATCCTGAGTATGAACATGCCTGACTTGGAGACTCTTCTTCTGAACTAAGTCACGTACAAAGTGAAGGTCTATCTGGATCCACATTGATTAGAAGATGCATTTGCTAGAGCCCTATATTCTGCTTCGGTGGAAGATATGGCAACTGTACGTTGCTTTTTAGAGCACCAGTGAATTGGATTTGAACCCAAGAAACTGATATAGGAAGAAGTTGATGTGTGATCATCTATGTTTGCATCCCAATCAGCATTTGTACATTTTCTAAGAGTAGAAGGGTCATTCTGAAGAAGTTGAATGCTATAGAAGATAGTTTGTTTTAGGTACATGAGTAACCGTTTGGCAGCTTTCTTGTGAATTGTAGTTGGCTTGTGCATGAATTAAGATAGTTTGTTGACTGCAAAGGAGATGTCTGGTCGTGTCAGAGATAGATATTGAAGACTTCCTATTAATCGACGAAACTCGGAACTGTCTTGCGGTGCCATCAACCAATTGAAGAAGTTGGGATGTAGAGAGAGGAGTGGAGACATCATTTGCATCACTCATGCTTGTAGTATCCAGTAGTTCTTGAATGTATTTATGTTGAGAAAGAAACAAGCCTGCTTTTGTGGGAATAACCTTAATTCCTAAGAAGTAATGAAGAGGACACATGTCTTTGAGGAGAACATATCACCCAACTTTGTAATGGTAGAGCTCACAAATTTTGAGTCGTTACCAATGATCAAATCATCAACATAGACCAACTGATAGCTGGAGTTCTGAAAACCCAATTGGAGAATAGCTGTTTTGAGTGCAGTATACCAGACTCGTGGTGCTTCTTTTGATCCATAGATGGCTTTGTGTAGCTTGCACACATGGTGTGGTTTGGACGCATCCTTGAAACCTGGAGGTTATGACATAAAAACAGAGTCAGTTAAGGCCCCTTGCAGAAAAGCATTATTGGCATCCATTTTTCGTAGAACCCATCCATTCATGACCACAATGGATAATATAGTTCGTATTGTTGTTGGTTTAACTACAAGACTGAAGGTTCCTGTGTAGTCAATGCCCGGTCGTTGGTTGTAACCCTTCGCCACAAGTCTTGCTTTGAACTTGCCGATTGAGCCATCAGCCTTTCTCTTGACCCTGAAAATCCACCTGCACCCAACAGGATGACACTTGCTTGGTGGTAAGACTAGATCCCACGTGTTATGTTTAATCAAGGCAGTGAATTCTGCAGACATGGCCTTACGCCATTGAGGATGAGCCAATGCTTGGATAACACTGGTGAGTTCAATTATTTGAGGAAGAGGATGTTTCGAGGTCATGTGCACCTGTTTTGGTTTGAAAATCTGATTCATGGACCGTGTTTTCATGTTATGAGTGTGTTGATCCATGACTGTTTGGTTTTGTTCCTGACTTGCATCAGGTGCTGGAAGAATTATTGATCCGGAGGCGAGTTCAGGCCAGCTGCTGCTTGTGGACGTCGTCTGTAAATTGCTTGTAGACGCTGGACTGCCTGGAGACACTAGAGACATTGTGCAGGGATAGATGGGTACAGATACAACAGGCATTGAAGACACAAGGGGGGAACATTACCTGGAGGAGAAGTGGCAACAGCGTGGCACCTCTTGGTGACTGACGTGCACCGTTGTTGGCAATGCAGATGAGGGAGGACCAAATTGAAGTGGGGAGAACTGTTGAGTGTCTGGAGATGGCCGAGTAAAGGCCCAAGTCACGGAAGATCCAAGAGTGGGATATTGTGGTTGTTCATCGAATATCACATGGCGTGAGATGAATATTTTCTTTGTTTGGGGTTCAAAACATTTATACCCATTTTGAGTTGGTGAATAGCCAATGAAGATACATGTTTTGGATTTTGATTTCATTTTGTTTGAGTTGTATGCCTTTGTTAGGGGATAACAAATACAACCAAACTTTTTCAACTTTAGTTAGTTTGGAGATTGACCAAATAGAGCTTCAAATGGAGATTTGTTCTTGAGAATAGGTGTGGGTTGACGGTTTATAAGATAAGAAGTTGTTTGGAAAGCATATGGCCAGAACGAGTAACCTAGATTGGCATCATAAATAAGGGTGAGACCTGTTTCGACCAGATGACGATGTCGACGCTTAGAGGTACCATTGTGTTGTAGAGTGTGAGGAACAGTAGTGAGATGAGTAATTCCATGAAGCAAAAGGAAAGATTTTAAAGAAATAACCTCACCTACGTTATTCGAATACAGGGTTTTGTGGGTTTCTGAAAGCGCTTTTCGACAAGCTTTTTGAATTGTCGAAAGATTGTGGAAACACCATATTTTGTAGAATAGGATAGAACCATATATATGTCATATAATGATCCACAAAAATAAGATAGTAACGTGAACCATCAATCCATGTATAACTTGCAGGTCCCCAAACATCTGTATAAACAAGATCAAGTGGTTCACGACTTTGTAGACTTGTGATATGAAAAGGTTGTTGATGTGCTTTATTAATAGAGCATGAATGACAAATTGAAGATAAATTTTTATTGGATAAAATAGGAAGAGAGAAATTCTTAATGAGGTTGTGAACAATTTTAAGAGAAGGATGTCCCATTCGCTTGTGTCATCCTTCAACTGAGGTCCTTTCATGCATATTGGCAGCCTTCAGCGCCGTCGTCGGTGATTCCGGTAAAGTGTAGACTCCATTGCTACATGCTCCTTTTAGTAAAATCTCCCCCGTGATCTTGTCCTTCACAAAAAAATGGAAATGATGAAATTCAACAGAAACATCATTTTGTTTGGTTAGATGATACACAAATATTAAACTTTTGCAGAGATTGGGAACATAAAGAGTGTCTCGTAGTGTAAAGGTTCGATGTCGTTAGGGATAATGAACCAACGTGAGATACAATCAAACCTGAGCCATTTCCAAGTATTACTTTATCAGTTCCATCATACTCTGAATGTATTGATAAATTTGATAGATCACCAGTGATGTTGTAAGAGACTGCCGAATCAAGAAGCCAGTTTATGTCTTTGGTTGCGGCTATGGTAGCATAGTTCACAGACGCTTGTTGTGACTGAAATTGTGAGCATACTTTGGTCGTGTGACCCATCTGGTCACATAGTTGACACTTTGGTTGATAGCGCCTAGTGGATGAAGCTGTCCTACCCGGTCCTATGTTGTAGCGTCTTCCATCACGCTATGGTCCTGTTGGGTACCTGCCTGGGTTGTTGTTGGAATACTGTCTGGGTTGATCGTTCTATCTGTAAGGTCTCTGAAACCATATTTCTTGTATTGCTGGTCTTGTGCGTGTGTAATTAGCCGACATAACCACACTTTGTGTTGAAATTTCAAGGATCCTTAGATAGGCTTCATGACCAACTAGTAAATCATGCAATTCTTCAAAAGTCGGAGATGTTTTTCTGGTACGAATTAGTGCTGCGATCTAACGAAATTCTGGACCTAGACCTATTAACACATACAGTGTCAGGTCATCATATGAAATAGTGTGATCTATAACAACGAGTTCATCTACCAGATTTTTCGCAGCGTGAAGGTATTTTGTGATACTTCTGTTTGCACGCTGAATTAGTGTAAGCTCTTCCTTTAGCTGCATTGCTCTAGTCCTAGACCGACTGGCATAGAGGTGATTAAGCTTTTTCCAGGATGCATGGGAGGTTTTTGTTGTGGCTATTAGGGGTGTTATGGAGGTTGTGGTAGATGCCAGAATCGCACTGAGGATAAGTTTATCTTGTCTGATCCAGTGAGTCTTATGAAGATCATCTGTACGGGATCCATCTTATTTTGGACATGGGAAGGTTCCTTCAACATAGTTGAGAAGATCATATCCAATGTGAAGTGCTTTAAACTGAGCATGCCACTGGGGAAAAGTAGTGGGGGTTAATTTCTCATTGATTTGGTTAGTAATATTGAGAGCAATAAGATGTTTATCATATGTGGAGGGAGGTTGGGTATTGATGGTGAATTTTGGTGTTTGGCTTGAGGTGGAGGATTCCATTGTTTCGCATTGGAGATTTGGAGTCTCTGATGTAATTTTAATATAGTGGTAAAAAGAGGGTTCGATTCTCGAACTTGTGAAGGTAATGATTTTAGAAAATAATGGATTAAACCTAAACTAATAAAAATCAGGAAAATAAACTAGAGATGATTTTTAGAAAATATGGGAAAACCAGGAATCAAGATTCAGTTAATTCTAACAACCTATGTGATTAATCAGATAATTCTTTTTAAATTAATTTGAGCGCAAGTAATTGCCAAAATTGGTTTTGTTATGCTAACAAACAGAGGTAAATCACAAGCATGGACTATCAAAATTAATTAACCAAGCATAATCCACAGGAAAAAGCACAACTGTTGAAAGAAAACCGTTTTTCTATTACGAAACTATGCAATTTTAATAACAAAAGAATTATAATTAATTAATTAAAAATAGACTTACCACATAAAATTGAGAGAAAAACCTCCTCCATCATCCCAGTAAATAGACTTAGCTCATGGTGAAGAAAACTTGCTCAAAAGATCTTTTCATTGCTCAAAATATTGATTACAAGGTTGAATAACGGTGCAACAGCTGAACAGACGCGTTTATAAGTGTTACAGAACAAGGTTCAGCCGTTGCAAAAGGCTAAGGCAAAGAAAGGGAAAGGAAATTCAAAACTCTAGGCAACAGAACAGCAACACTTTTTAGGTGTTGCTGTGTCCGATGGAGTTGATGAAGAACAGCCGGACGTCGGTGACAGCAGCAGTGGCCGGATCGGTCCAGTTTCCGGCCACAATTCCAGCAACTCCGAAAAGTGATTTATAAGCTCTCTCCCCCGTTCTTCTTGGCTTCTCTTGGTATATATAGGCTCTAGGGATCCTTGTGAGTCTTCTAAACCTAATAGAACTCCTTAAAACACTCCCAAATTCATCCAAATCCGAATCAAAGTATAATACCCTTTTTCCAGCGAAACTCGGATTTGGGGCTATTTTTCCGGCGTAAACCTCTAATTCTTCACGTGTTTAGTCTTGTATTGGTCCCATCTATCTTGTGTATCAATTTGAGCCGAAAATATGCAAGTTTAACCGTGAATCAAAGTGTCCAGTTTAATACAGCAGTTTCCCGACCGATCCCGTGTTGCAGTTGACTCGGTCAACTCGGGTTGACCGATTTGACTCGGGTTTGACCCGATTTGACTCGAGGGTACCCCTTATCCACTTCTAGGGTGCCAAATAACACTTGTCCTTGGGTGCCTTTATCACTTTTTGAGCCAATTTTTCCACAAATCTTTATTCTTCAAATGTACCTACAAAAGCATAAAAACACGTAATATATGCAAAATCGAATACTAACTTAATAGAAACTAAGGTGCAAATTAGACACTAAAATGTGTCTATCATGCTCTGATACCATAAAAAAGCTACAATACGGTTTAGCTTTTACCCCAAATAATTCTCACACCTTTATTGATATGTGTATATGAGTATATATACAAGATATTACAATATAAGTTAGGAAATAAGATATACATAGTTACTGAAAAATTATCCTTGTATACTCTGCCAAGAATATTGTTAAGAATATGGCAATATATTATTTTCTTCAATGTAGACTAGATATTATATATACAGTTACCATATGTATGCTCAATATTCCTTCTTCAACTCATAATTCCCTTATACCATCTAGCTACAATCTAAATCTACCTAAATCAACTGCTGTCAAAATCATCTGGAAGTCAAAGTCAAATATCATTCAATGGTCAAAGTCTACCGTCAATGTCAACTGGTCAAAACCCAATTCTTCCGATTCATCATCCAAACCTGTCATACCAAAATATTATCTGACCAGTTTCGTAGGAAATTATTATCGGTCCAGCTTCGTTGGGAACATCTACCTGTTTCAACTGTTTCGTAGGAATTTCGCATGTTCCACATGCTTTGACATGTGAAGATGCACGCACTTAAATATTACTCGAATCTGGATAGTACGACTGTCCCATACGTGAATTCCAGATATCATAAAACTCAAACTCTTTTAACCACCGAATAAACCTACATCAACTTTAGTAAAAAGTCTTTTATCGGTTCCAACTGTCTACCCATGTTATGGGCTGGCTCCCAAGTCCAATTTTGCTCATAGGAAACCTTTTGGCCTATTCCAAGCTATTTTTTTATTTTTTACCTACCCTTAAAAAAAAATTCCTTCCCATAAAAGATTTTCTGGCTCTACTCTGATCGGTTCAGAAAAAGTTGTAGCAACAATAAACCATGCCTTCAAAATATGTGAATCAAAGTTTTTGTGATAAAATCTTTGGGTTATGATACCAATCACCAAATTCTCAGTCATTTAAAATTCTATCTTTTTTTGCATATTTTTTTTGGTTTTACTTGTACCTATTGATTTTCCCAATCATGTTTAGTTAGGTTTATACCTTTTTGTTTTTTTGGTTTCCTAACGTAGTCATGGTTTTTGAATAAGATAATTTCACGATTTTGGAATTAAAATACAAACGAATTCCGAATTGAATTTATTTTTGAGAGTCTATTCATTAGAGTTTAAAACACGGTAAGGCAGGGTTTCCCTTTTTATTGTTTTTTTCCTTAATTTTTTTAAACCAATACTATACTGTCAAATGTCCTTACTAAAACACTCGTTTCAACCAGTAGGAAGAAGTTTTATTTATCTATGCTCTTTAGATATCAGTCAGAATGCAGATTTATAGATATATGTTTGGACTCCTATTTATAACAATCTTCCACTATCTAATGTTGGAATCTTGCAACAATGAACAACAAAGTTAGATGTATCAGAATAATATATATAAAGAACTGAATTGAAAAACAACTCTACCACGAACAACTACGAGGGCAGAATCACAGGTTCAACAAGTTGTCCTTAACACATTAGTTCGCGGGTATACTCGAGAAGAGTAATGCTAAACCCCAATGTGCGAAGATGTGTCCAGGATAAGACTGCCCGATATAGCTTGTATTAGCACAATACAAACTACCCACTCTTGAACTTAGCAACAGGGAAGGAAAAGAAAAATCACTCAAAAATGTTTTTTTGGATTCCCTTTAAATCTGAAAACCGTTTTATATTTATAGAGAAAAGATTAGGGTTTTGGAAACCTTTAGGGTTTAGGATTTCTTGTAAAATAATGGATCATGGATGATGTCTAATTCGTAGGGCCAATACATAGGTAGCACATTAATAAGTTAGCCCATGTATTGTTTGCCCACCTCATTCCACCCATAGTGGAATCCTTCTCTAGAATACCCAATTATGGGACTAAACTAAAGAGTTTCATTCACTCAAGGAAATGAGTGAGCATCCAAGACCAAAATTAATTTAGTTTAAACTCATTTTCTCCAACAATCCCCCACATGAATGAAATCTCGGAAAAAACGAAAAAATCAGAATGCGGAAAATACCATATAGGCAAAGGTGTCCATGAGGTCTTGAAACTTTACTTAGTGAGAAGTTACCGAAACTACTTGCTAGAGACAGTGAACGCGATGTCTTGAACTGCTAGCGTTTGATGCAATTTGCGATAACAGCCACACATGATATTCTCCTGGCGTTGCTAAGTTCGTGCCGTTGTGTCCATTTTGGCCCTGGACGTATCCCGTTTCTCAGAATGCTCTAAAGAATTCGCTCAAATTTTTATAGGAAGCGGCCCACTTCCTCATTCAGATAGATGAGTTCTATCAAGAGTGTTACTTCTACACCCCACTTCAATCTAAAATTGAAACTATAGAACTCATTAAGACTTCTTAAAAATCATCCTTCACATGCAATCACACTATCACAACAATGCACAATAGGGAGGGACAGAGAATGTAATTCTCTTGATAGTGAATACCTTTAATTACCACAAATTAGTTGTCTCATTGAACCTTGATCTTGGGATCTCCAGTCACTAAGGTTGAGTGTCCTTCATGGCAATTTTATTTTATGAGCTTAAGTCTCATCCCCCTCGATGTAATAACAAACTATCTCTAGATTATCCTTTCGTTAAAGGATCCACTGATTTTTCTCTTGACTTTACTAAGTCTACAAAAATCACTTCATTAGAGAGTAGTTGTCTTACCGAATTAGTCGCCTTCTCTGAGTTTGTCTAGACTTTTCCATTGCTCATTTACTTTAGACCCACATAGTCAATTGAGTTCCAGCAATGGTGGCCACAGGCTTCGGTCACAGAGAAATCCCTTCCAAAAAATGATTTATCCATTCAGCTTTCTCTCATGCTTTAAATTAAGCGAGCGAACTCTGATTTCATCTCTGTCGAGTTCCTCATGTTTGTTGGAGAATTTCTAACTACTGATACAACTTAAGAGGGCGCACATATAGGCGAAGACTCTCCAAAGCCTGAAATCACAACATCTCTTAAGGTCAATACAATATGTATCATGCACATACACAATTTTAAATGTACCTCAAGTACTGCAAATTTCTGATTTGATCATCCCACTAATTCTTCTGGGGTCACAAATGTATTTGTACACCGAATGCACTGCACATTTACAACACACATTAAACGTATCGAGTTTGAAAAAGACCATTTTCGTCAGAATTTCTTCTGGTTCCAATGATCCTTTAGATCATGCGTGTCTACAACAATTTAGTCTTTCAGTCAGATCACAAACATCACATGTTATCTAGTGATTGTAAAGCATATAAAGACATACACAAGATACATGTACTACTTACTAGTACGGTCATTACATCTTCCTCAAAAGATTAGTGTCATATATATATCACATATTTGAAATTAAATATGTACCTCAAGCATCCCAAATTTCTGGTCCTGTGATCAGAGCAACCCTGTAATTATCCAGGATAAACTGGGAAACACGCACACCTATTTTACAACACACATTTGACAGAAACTATATCAACAAAATTTGATTTTGGTTCTTTCTGATCCTTTAGACCACTTCAACAACATAATAGTTTCCTGTCAAACTTTAAACAACAAAAAATTATTAGTAGTTGTAAAACACGTAACAAAGGCATGCTTAACATATACAATGATTTGTTAAAGAAATCGACTCTTCATTCTCACCTTAGACCCCCACAATTGAGGTCTACAGGGTAGGGCACATATAAGTTTAGGGTCTTCTATGAATCTGCTTGAAAAATCAAACAAACACTTGTTTTCATCTTGTACCCCACAGTTGGGCATAAGGTCCCCAAACTAAAATGTTTTCCTTAAAATTATTTAACACTTAACTCTTACCTTGAGCAAGTGCCTATCGGCTACAAGTACAACAAAATTAAGAGCAGTCAGAAGCAAAGTAATAACTGGAATAAATTTCACGCGTCATACCATTTAAAACTACCAATAGAGAAAACATCAGAGAGAAGTCCTGCTTGAGCATTCAAATTTGAAAGGTTTTCAATCTTCCAAATGAATTTAGAAGTTAAAGATGAAGAAAGCTCCACTAGCTCAGATGACGTTTTCATGGAGCCAATTTCCGGATCCCAAACCGTATTGCTAGGTGACGCTGAGGGGATGGGTATGGTGCTTGGTTCACCCATACTGCTAGAAATGATTACACTCCTACCACATGTAGGAGACGAAACTGGCTGCTCCATTTGTACGTCATACATGGGTCGACACTGATTTATAGGCGCTGGACACAGCACATTGAATTTTTGATCTTGTTTTGCAGCAGGCCCTGCCTCAACGCGGCTATCAACAAACCTCAAAGCAACTGTATATGGACCAATTGAAACATGTCTCCAGAAAGCCAAGTACTCAGCATCAGTAGAATCAACCATAAAATCTTTACCACTTTGCCAATTTTCCACATGGACAATTAGTGACCCTCTACATTTCCTAAACCAGCAACAGGTAGTGGGTTATTAGGAATGACTATGCTCCCAGTTACTTGTCGCCAACATCTATCACCCAAGTACCACCAACCTCTATCTTGTCTGTTAGAGATACAGCTGTATTGTTGTCTCTTTTAGTATTTCTTTCTCTACTTGAGGATTGCAAGAAACTCACCAGAAAAACCCTGTCAAATCTGCTGAAATAGTATCCCTACCTCGATAGAAGATCATTAGCCTCGTCTACGCCCTCTACTACCAAAGACTTGTCTTTCAGTTCTTGTTTCTTTTGCCTGATAATTTTTCTTGCAGACTCTCGGATTGTTGCCGTTGCTTTCCTTAGTCTCTTCTCTGATCCTATGTTTAGAAATCGTTTAATTCTCCAAACTAAATGGATTATGTGACCGATACGTTCATTGCTTATCCGTTAAAACAACTTGCGACCCTCAGAAACAAGCCCAGCATGGCTACATGCAGAAAGAACAGCTACAAACGTGACTGCATCTGTTTTTGACCCTAATTTAACCATCTCACTGAAAGTTGCAAGTGCTTCAATGGCACGTCCATGCATACCGTACCCAATTTTGCACCTGAAAAAACATTTATTACCTCAACAAACAGCTTCAAATAGTTGGTGATGGCAATTATCCGTTCCCAGTTTGAATCAGAGATCTTTATACAATAATTGTTGTCGCATTCTTGCAAATTAGAAAATATACTATGATTTCCCACAGCAGCCTGAAGCATCAGATACGTAGACTTCCGTCTAGTAGGAGAATCAGGGCACAAGTTCTTATGAGAAGTAGTGACTTGGAATCCTTGAGACGAGTCATTAAACTTCTGTCGCAGGGATCCTGAACTTTTGAAATACCTAACACTTTCTCGTATCTTGTGGATTGCGTCATGCAATCCTCCCAACAATTCTTGAACAATCACATTATCTCCTCCAATGCCGCATCAAGAGCTGCGCAATTCAGGCAACACTTCAGATACTGCAGGGCAATTGAGTAGAAGTAATCTATTAGCTGCAATTATGAAGACTGTAGCCGGCGGCATTCCCAATTTAGAGATTCAGGACTCTCATTCAAATATTCAGCCACCTCTTCCAAGTGGACCTCCTCCAACCCTTTCAGTACCATCCTCTGCTTCCATGGCCAACAAACATCCTAAGAGGACACTGGTAGCACCTCCCTTACCACCTGGCCCTCCTCCTGTGTTAGTACAAACTTCTAACACAACTAATACAAGACAAACCAATAAGCCGATACAATATATTAAAAATATCGTATCAAATTGGAACGATAATAATTTCTCATTGGCAAGATATCAAACAGATATATGAGACAAAATATCTTAACTTCAAATTTATCTATTAACATGTTTGATATATATTAGTTTAAACACTGAATAAGAGGTGTTTAATTTATATTACACACTGTGCATCACATATTGGAGGATATCAAATATACCCACATGAGTTCTTTTATAGATAAAACTCATAGATAGGCTAGAAAAACTAATTTTGTCAACGATATTTTTCTGCCCGTCAGAATTTTTCAGGAACGTTTCTCAGTTTTGTAAAATACCTAAACAATACTTTTACAACTCCAAAAATTCTGAAATTTGGTGTGGGTGACTATAAGGATGTCTACTATATTCAGTTAAAAGGATTTGTCGAAATTCCTTCTAAGTTAAGAGATATACTTGAAACTCTACAACTTACCAAAAACTCAATTTTGATTTTCATTTCACAATTAATATCCTTTGTTTTCAAATATAATACAACGATTCACCAATAACAAAAGGTTATTGATACTTAGCTATTTTGTATTGGAAGTGATCGATTTGATAAAATAGATAGGCTCCCCAGATCTCCGCAACAACAACTTGAATTGTCATCTCTTGAAATCCTTTCCGTTGAACTTCTGTGGTTTTTCAACATCATTCTTTCCCATTGTCACAAGATAAAAGATATTAATGTGTTAAGATTGTTGGAATCTTGCAACATTGAACAACAACGTTAGATGTATCAGAATAATATATATAAAGAACTGAATTGAAAAACAACTCTACCACGAACAACTACGAGTGCAGAATCACAGGTTCAACAAGTTGTCCTTAACACATTAGTTCGCGGGTATACTCGAGAAGAGTAATGCTAAACCCCAACGTGCGAAGATGTGTCCAGGATAAGACTGCCCAATATAGTTTGTATTAGCACAATACAAACTACCCACTCTTGAACTTAGCAACAGGGAATGAAAAGAAAAATCAATCAAAAACGTTTTTTTGGATTCCCTTTAAATCTGAAAACCGTTTTATATTTATAAAGAAAAGATTAGGGTTTGGAAACCTTTAAGGTTTAGGATTTCTTGTAAAATAATGGATCATGGATGATGTCTAATTCGTAGGCCCAATACATAGGTAGCCCATTAATAAGTTAGCCCATGTATTGTTTGCCCACCTCATTCCACCCATAGTGGAATCCTTCTCTAGAATACCCAATTATGACACTAAACTAAAGAGTTTCATTCATTCAAGGAAATGAGTGAGCATCCAAGACCAAAATTAATTTAGTTTAAAACTCATTTTCTCCAACATCTAATCCATCTTCAATTTTCCTCACCAGTGGAGGGAATCTCATACTACGGACGGCAGATAATAAAGATGCACCCATAGTACTTGGGTAACTTCCAATCTCCAACCATTGGTATAGTGTATGTTTTCTATTCAGATTTGATTTCGCTTTCATAATCCTAGTTGGTTTAGGGTTTATCAGTTCCCTGTTAGTTTCAAACCTGTACTAATTTTGAGCCTATATAAGGAAGCGATCACGTACTGCCCTATAACACCATACAGACAATCTCTACTTCAACATTCTAACTCTCTTGTTTTTCTTTCATCAAAACATCGATCATGAAGTTTCTACAGGTAATTCTGATCACCTTATCCTTATTACTAGTTGTTGAATCCTCATATTTGAATGATACTTCGGTCAGCAGCAACATAACAAGAGGTTCATCAATTTCAACTTATTTGAATGATTCTAGTTATTGGCTTTCTCCCTCGGGTAACATTGCTTTTGGCTTCTACCAGTTACCATGGTCTCCTGATCGATATGTAGTTGGTATATGGTTTGTTAAATCTCCATTTAAAACCCTAGTTTGGACAGCTAATCGTAATGATCCTCCGTTATATATACCATCTTCAATTCTCATCAACAACGACGGAAAGTTGGTGCTACGGTCGACAATGCCAGATAATAACGAGAAACCCTTAATACCCAACTTACAAGAACCAGTATCATATGCAATGATGCATGATAATGGCAACTTTGTATTATATGGTTCAGACTCTCAAATTATCTGGGAGAGTTTTGACTATCCTACCGACACCATTCTCAGCGGTCAAAAGTTAGGACCTGGAGTTGATCTCGTCTCTGGTAACCACAGTCACAAATTATCAGTTCAACAGACTAATGGTTTAGTTGCTATATATACAAAGCCTGAAGACGAGATAAGTACTGCAAAGAGTGTATCTATATCAAATGCGCTTCGGGGTTCAGTAAGTAGGCCACTAATCCTAAGGTTAGACACTACTGGTGAGTTATATCTTGTTGGTGATGATGGTGTAGTACTTAAATATCTTCACCGAAACAAGAACAATCGACAACCAAGGAAACAAGGACAAGGAAGTATTATTATGAAGGAGGATGTTCAGAATCATATATATAGAGCAACACTGGATTCCGAAGGGGTCTTTAATCTGTACAAGGAAAGAATTGATGGGAATATTAGTGATCATGAAAAAGCTTCTTGTATTTTAGTTAGACGATGGCCAAAAAAACCGATGAGTGGCTCAACAATAGGACTAATCATATTATTGGGTTGTTTTTTGGGGGTCCCACTTTTGGTGATGGTGATAGCACTGATATTTCAAGGAGTATTTAAACCATCGCTCTCCGAATGGGATGCGGATTGCCGCATAAGTTAATCCTCATGAGAATTATGTAATTTCTCTTACAGTTTTCTTTTTATTTATTGGAAATAAAATTTATCTTTTATTTTTGCATCTCGGTATAATTTTTTTATTTCTTACAAATCTGTCTCCGCCCCTGCAATGCATATTTGGTTGACGGGACAGGTTTTGTTTCAAGATAGATATTAGTCAGAATGCAGATTTATTTAACAGGCTGGAATTTGGGCAGAGAGAAATTTGATCATGCATTGGTATCACCATGGTGGTTAAAGGAAGAATGACTGCATCATTGGTCACCGGTAACAAAACATTAGGGAAAATATAAGAAATGTTCTAAAATGGGGATCATCCTGTAAGAATTTTTTGGATTTTTAAAATTTAGAAAAATGTTTTAATTTGTTAGAATTTATATTAAACGTTCGTGTGTGAGTCTTAACGCGTTTTAATATGTTTATATTGAAATTTATATATAAGAATTAGGGGTTTGTGTTTGAAATTAACTTTTTTTAAAAAAAAAATTGATAAAGAAATTTAAAATTTTGACATATATGTCAGGGCTAAAATTGATAGAGATATTAATATTAACGGAAATACTAATAGTTCGATGCGTTTTTCTAAATTTTAAAAATCCAAGGTATTTCTTCAAGATGATCCTTCATTTTAAGGCATTTCTCAATATCTCCCAAAATATTATGTATCGCTTTGTTCACCTGTTATAAATTCAAAAACAGGTCTCAGACCCGTCTCTCAGAAGCTAGTATAGCATAATGTTTAGGCATAAACCATACATATGTAGTACAGAGCAGCAATTAAGAGAGGAACCATGAATAGGTTTGCTTAAGTTGTCTTGAAGCAAAATCTCAAACTCTATGACAAATTAGATGAACATCTTTTGGAAGAGATTGTTGTTCGGTTGGTACAAATGAAATTGAATCTGGTTTTTGGTACTGGAGGACAAGAAGATGATTGAAGCATCTCCCACATCACTTGTATATCTGGATATCATCTGCACGACTCCATGTCGTTGTAAAGTTTCGCCAATCCATATTCTTTTCCACCTGAAATTTCAACATTAATCATAGGTATACAAACCAAGTAATCATGCACATCTGATTAACCACTCTAAACAGAGACAGAGAGATAGAAAATTGTATTGGAGTACAGTCTTACCTACAGTCTTACCTTTCTTCTTATGGGTAAGTCGAGAAGTTATAGCAACCCTGAAACCTTTTGAACGAACGAACATGGTGTTCTTGAACCAGCACCAACTCTTCAAACTCCCCATGACCACCATCGCTTCTATCTTGATATCTGATTATACTCCTAACTCACACTCCCTTCACTTATTTACATAAACACACCTCCATCTCTTCAGTAACATGCCCTTTCATTCATTTCACTTTCATTCCTCCCCAACTTCTCCAATTAACAAAAACCAAAATGTTTTTCAGATTGCAAGACAACAACTGCTAACCGACGTCAAGGAAGGTGAAGCTTTCAACTTGCACAATGTACTAGTACTACCCCTCTTTTGCCGTTATTGTTGACATTTCGATATAGCGCGAACTTACTTGGATATATCGTATTGGAAAAGAACTAAGAACTAGGACAGCCATAAAAATGAGATAAGAGCATAATTTAGAGAAATGGGCAAATTAAGTAGACTGGTTCACTTGGTGCTTTGATTTTTTTCTGTCATTTCATTTTTCTATTGAAAGAAAGTGGTAATGGGTCCTTGAGTCAAATGGTTGTTGGATTTTCTTTTCTATGTAGTTTGTGTATACAGTGAACACTCAACTATCTTTCTATTTGGAAACCTATAAGATACCTAAATCATGCAATTATTGGATTGAATCCAGGACTATGTACCTAAAAGCAGAGTCAAAATGTTAAAACCATTTCAACATTATCTATATGTTAGGTACATAAGCTTGATGCAAAAGGGATCACACAATTCCTTTTCTGCAAATCGTATCTTCCAGCACACAGATTTCTAAGTATTTACTGACATGAGTTGAATGCTGTAGAACTGACAAAAAGTAATAACATAGGGAAAGAGTAAGATGATATGAAAGAAACTCGGCAGATCAAACTATAATATCATATCCTCCTGGTAATGTTGGTACAGCAAAACAGAGTCAGCTTCAAAATTTTGTTCAAAAATGTAGGGATAACCTAAAACAGAAATTGTTTTTCTTAAGCTAAAGATTAATTAAACAAGCCGCAAAACAGACCACCTACTCATGATGGTTGACACCTTCGATGAGCTTAAGCTGTTGCAGCTCCTTGGGCAGCAAGTCTTTTTCTTGCCTCTTCGATGATAGACAACTTGATACCCTTGCCCTTGGGGAGTGAAACCCATGGCTTGGTACCTTTCCCAATGGTGAACACATTGGCCAAACGAGTGGCAAATTCATGGCCTGTAGAGTCCTGGATGTGAAGGGTATCGAAACTTCCCTTATGCTTTTCTCTGTTCTTGATAACACCAACACGACCTCTGTTTCTACCTCCAGTAACCATGACGACGTTACCAATATCAAACTTGATAAAATCAACAATCTTGTTGCTCTCGAGATCTAGCTTGATGGTGTCATTAGCCTTGATAAGAGGGTCAGGGTAACGGATTGTGCGGCCATCGAAGGTGTTGATGTAAGGAATTCCCTTGGTTCCAAAATGTACGTTTCTAACCTTGCAGAGTTTGAACTGCAAAGAGGAATTTTTTCACGTATGAGATCAAGAAAAATAATTTTAATTTAATATAGGCTGGACAAGATGATGACTAAAATAACTATTAGTAAAGACAGTATCAGAGTTGTGAAACAGCAACGAACAAGCAATGGCATAACAAATGAGAGTTAAAAGACTAACCTTAGCTTCTTCATCCTTGATTGAGTGAAGACGGAAACGACCTTTGGTATCATACAAGAGACGGAAGTTCTCGTTTGTCTTAGGAATGGATACAACATCTAAAAAGGTTGACAAATGCAATATCAGGATTTCACATAATTTTAGGCCTAAATATACTAGTATAAATTACTGGCAAAAGGTCATGGAGACATTCAGGAACATCAAACGAATTACATGGAGCCTAGTAACGAACAAATCAAATAACATTTCAGTACTCAGATTAACGAGTTATCTCCTAAAGAGATGCACATTTTCTATACCATCAAAACTGAGGTACAAGAAGGTTAAAAACATCATCTGGGGATATTCTCAAAAATTAAACTGTCTTGATTTAAGAGAATCACTAGACAAAGGAGGCCATTCACTAACATCCTTCAAATTCATTCCTCTGTGGAAACATGTTAGGAATGTTGCGACTAAAACGAAGAAACAGACAAAGTCAAGAAGTTTATCATATACACATACCCATGAATCCAGATGGATAAGTCTTGTCTGTTCGCACTTTCCCATCAACAAGAATGTGCCTTTGCATTAAAATAGCAATAACCTCACGGTATGTAAGAGCATACTTCAATCTGTTTCGCAGGATAAGAATCAAGGGAAGACATTCCCTAGATTTGTGTGGACCAGATGATGGCTTGGGTGCCTACACAACAGAAAAATTTGCATTGGAAGTAAGCATTCAGTCCCTCCAGTCCTAAGTAAATTTAAATATAAATTGATCATTTACTTACAAATGCGCCTCCAAGTTTATCGAGCATCCAATGTTTTGGGGCATTAAGCCTCTTCAAATGTTTCTTCAATCCCCTCGCCTGAGAATTATCAAACAGTTAGGAGAGAACAAATATTATACTACATATGAAGATTGATATTACAAAAATAATGCCACCTCAAGAATTACATCCAACTAAGCTAACAAGTGTAAGGAACCTTTGCACTTTAAGCAATTCATACAAACATTCTTACAATTGACAGCATCAACAGCAATACTACAAAGGCAACAAATTGCACAATAACAGGGGACATTCTTATAGGGGAGAACTAGCCAGGAATCAGCATTCGAAAGAAAAAGTAGAAAGTGAGGACTTTAAGTTGGCTGTAAGCTTTTCTTATAGGGGAGAACTAGCCAGGCAAGTCTAACTCCCTAATATCCACCAGGGTTAAGAATGCCTCTTCAAATTCATACAAACATCAAACATCAAACATCGTTTTTCAATTCAACCTACTTGTAAAAGTTCAAACTGCCAACAATAACAACTATTAACCTTAACATATTCGGAATCGAAACTTAACAAGTAACAGCAATCAGAATTCAATTCAAAAATTGAATAACGACTCAAAATAAAATAACAGTCTAAATTTGTCATTAGACCCACTACGCCTAAAAAAATCATTACAAAATCAAAAATCACATATAGATATCACAGTCAAGAAAGATAATGTTGTAGAACTTCACAAACTCTAATATCAATCTAATCCAGATTCATAAAACTCTTTAACTACTACTACAGAAATGATCTGATCATCATGTTTCTAGTACCCCGAATTAAAACTTCATCACCCAACAATTTTAACAACATTTTCATAACACGACGAATGCTCCAGAACTAAGATTCAAGAAAATGATAATCCTAATTTTTAAAGTTGATTATAAGATTGAAAGAGATAGATTACGAACCATGATTGAGTTCTTAGACTGTAAATTAGGTTTAACCTAATCTTCTCCTCCTTCTTCAGCCTCTGGAGCTAACCCTCCACCTCCACTTTTATTTTTCTGTGAATAAGAGAAACCTCAAAACCCTAAACGAGTGTTTATAACAGTTTTCAACAGATAGACGAATATAACCTTAGGGTTTACACATACAAACGGTGTAAACAGAGTGTCATAAGAGTAAATGAAGCAATATACAAGTGTTATAAGTAATGACCAAGTCCCAACTGGGATAGCCAACCCAAGGTGTATCCAAACTTTTTCCAACTCAACTCACTATTTTAACTTTACGAGTTAAAATCTAACTACTTATTTATTTGTGTCCAACCATTAGACGCATAAGTTGGATTATCGTAGTAGTAAGATTATCCTTTCAAATGACTTTGTTTGTCTAGCCAAGTGGTTGGACAGACATGGTACACCACTATAAGAAATGCTCTGGGCAACGATCACTAAGTCGAGCGACTTAGTGTTGATCGCTAGCGGCCAACACCATGTCGCTCGATAAAGAGAGAGCCGTTAACGGTTACTTTCAGGCAATAGTCAGATTCAGGTAAAAACCACCAAATTTCCTTCTTTTATATATATACCCCAACAATTTCTTTAAACATACACCATTCTTTACCTATTTCTACAATCAATTCACAGATTTCTTAAACTATCTTACTTTTAACTCACAGTCGATGGATTGTTCTGATGATGAAGCTATATTTATTACGGATCGGTTTAAAATACAGGAAGAAACATATGTTCAGGTATTGCAACAAATGAAAGTTGAGTCTGATGAAGATAGATAACTTACCAACCTTATATTAGCAGCAGAATCATCGGGGCAAATACCAAGAGCTCCTGAGCCAAAAAAAAAATTCACAAAATGTATCGTAATCGGGAAAAATGGCACCTGAAACTGATGCACGATTATTTCAATGTTGGTTGAAGATCTTTATCAACTATGCCCTAAACTTAATTATCAATTTAATGCATTAAATATTGAAGGTCATAGTCCGAAATAAAAAGTTACATCAACCCTAAGGGTCCTAGATTACGGTTAAACGGATGCACCGTAAAGTTGTTTGCATTGTTTCCATTTCCTTTATGTAATGCTTATTTCAAGCAATGGAAAAAAGATAGCTTAAAAGGTAACTCCATTGAACTAACTAGTTATTTCAAATAATAACTACCTATTACAACCAACCAAATTGACACAGCAGTCATTTTAGACCTCGGGTTTAGGTTTAGGTGTTTTACTAATTCCCAGAGCGATCAGAACCTCAAAGTCAAAGTAACATCACAGTATTCAGTGGATTGAGCAACGAATTTTATCTCATTTGATAGAACCCATCTGAATTCTAAGAAGATGAATGATCGTAATAGGGAAACCGAACTTTGCATCCTATGATCCAGATATGCCATAAAATTGCCACATACATATCTTGATCTGCAGAAGAAACTATACTAGGCTTAACAGAGGACCAATTCATGATCCAGTCTAACAGCTAAAAATCTAACCGTTCATCTATTTATCTATTTATGCCGACAAACTTGGAAGATTAATTGGATGAACTCTAAGGCAGTAACATTAAGCACTCAAGGCTATTAAAAAATAGATCAAAGCCTGTTGGAACAGTGATTCTAGAGATGTTATGCTCAACTGGAACGCTTACAATGCCGACAATCACATAAATTCAGACAGGAAATAAGTCGTAAATGAGGACTAAAAAAGGACCAACTAGGCAGCTGAACAGATGAGAAATTGAAAAACTAAATAAGGCAATACCAGTATAATTTACTACTTATACAAAAACGAGTTGCATTTGATTCTGGATCAGTAAATGCATCCAAAAAGCCTAACAAGGTCTATAACCATAAAGACAAACAAAACTAAAAAGATAAAAATAATTGGTCCACTGATAATAGGTGTATAATGAAAACAGAACGAAGATGAACACCCAAAATTTCTTTGTTTTAATTCTACTTAGCATGGTGAGACACAGTTCACTCGTCATCCTCATCCTCGTCATCATCGTCATCTGCTCCTGCTGCTGAGTTGAGGGCATTCAATCGCTCAATCAACTTGTTCTTCCTCTCATCGTATGTCAATTTCTTCAAGTTGTACCTGCAGGTGATGAGAGAACAAATAACAATGATTAAAGTTTCCAATCAAAAATCAAGTTTAACTATACTGAAGCAAAGAAATAGCATGTGCTTAAACACAAGTGTTGAATGGGACAATTGTAGTTCTCTATTATACCTCTTGTGGGCCTTGGGAGCTGCCTTCTCAGTTTTCTTTGCAGTAGGATCAGCACGGATAGCTGCATGCACCTTCTTGTAAAGCGCTTCAAGACCATCAGCATCAATGTTTCTCTTGGCATACTCAGAGAAATGAGTTTGGAACTTTTCAGGCTCATCCTCCATTAGGGACTGGACATTGTCAATAAAAGTTCAAAAAACAATAACAAAGAGCTTTGCAATCCAAATTATTGCGTATTCATTAATGAAATTACAAATGCAAGTGTCTATGATTTTGAGACGCACCCTCATGTATGTACCAACATGCCCACCGAAGATGTACTTTCGGTGAATCTCAGCATCTAACAAACTGTCTTTCTTTCCATCACCCTTCTTGTACCCAGCAAACCTTTTTTCGCTGTGAGGAATGTCAAGACCACCATCCAAAGCCCCCTACAATTGTTAAGAATAATGATTAGATTTCAACCATAGTAATTAAGAGAAGGTAAGCATCTACAGGGAAAAAACATGTATAAATCAAAATAGACCCAAGGATTTAGGTACCCAGACATACAGGGAAAAAGGAATGATGAGTATGAAAAATATAAAGACAACTCAAGAAAATACCATAGCATAACAGCTGCAGGAGCTAAGGTTACCTTAAGTGCACCAAAGATACGGTTTCCTGTTGTTGTTCGTAGAAGACCAACATCAAGAAGAGCACGGAAGGGCCTTCGGCTTTCACCGGGTTCAACAGAGTAGTCTTCACCGGTTGCCTACAAGTGACAACTATTAGTGAAATGATCCTTTTTCTTCGTCTTCAGAGCCTTTGGTCTAGAAAGGAAACACGAGGACTTCCCAAGCGGTCACCCATCTTAGTACTGATCTCGCCCTTTCCAAATAATGGCTGGTTTAAGAGAACAATAAAGAACAAAATTATCTACATAACAACAAAACAGAAAAAATACAAAAAACACAATGGATACCTCAACATTGCCTTCATACTCTGCATCCATCTCCAGCTTTTTCAACACACGACGAGCCAATAGAAGGCCGGTACAGTAAGCTGTTGTTAAAAAAACAGATATTAGAATCTTTTCAATAACTATAAATGGAATAAAATACGATGAATAAGGTCATAATATTTACCTGCAGCATAGTTGGTGAGACCAACTTCAAGACCATATCGGGGCAACTCATGTGCATAAGCTGCACACATTACCAAATCACCGGTGATGGTAGCAGATATGATCTGAGCAATAATGTCTTTGTTTGTGAAACGAACAACAAAACGGTACTTAGGGGTGTTGTACTTGTTCTTGTCCTGGTTAATAAGGCGGATTCTGGCTCTGTAATCGGTCTTTCCCTCTGCATTCATTACAATGAAACAGCACATTCAGATTAAATCTGTACAAAAGATTAAAAAAATAATAACATTAAAAAATAATCAAATGCGCCTATACCTCTCCTTCGCTTGAACTTTACTTGAAACCTCTTGAAGTAAGCCCTGGGTTTCTGAGCTTTGATGAAAACCTGCACACAACAATTTCAATTAAGTATAAATTCTCATGAACACAAAAAAGAAATAGTTCAAACACCCTAACATGGTTTCAATTACAACTTTAAACAGCACAGCTGAAACTTATATAACACTTCTAAATCCAAAAAAAAAAACATAAGGAATAATCTCAGAATCTCTTCATGAAATAGATACAAATCTTCAACAGAAGAATTTGCAGCAATCAAAACAATAAAAACACATACAATAGGATTAAATAATAATAGATATGAACATATGAGATGTACACATACAAAAGCTGATTGTACAAAATAATGCCACCTCACGAATCACTTCCAACTAAACCAACAAGTGCAAGGAAGAGTAGCATTTTCAGCAATTCATACAAACATCCTTAACATTCACAACATCAAAAGCAATAATACAAAGGCAACAAATTGCACAATAACAGGGGACATTCTTATATTAACCTACTTAACAGGGGACCCTCAAAAATGCATGTCATTTGAACTATTGGTAAGCATTTCCCGAATAATGAGTTTCCAGATATCCTGCTTAATCTATCCATTCATTTAACAACCAAATTGATAGCAGTCGTTAGAGACCTCAGGGTTTGGGTTTAGGTGTTTTTCTAATTCCCGGAGCAATCAGAACCTGTCGAGATTCAAAGTAACATCACATAATTCAGTGGATTGAGCAATGAATTTTATCATCATTTCGCTCAGGGTTTAGAATTTTCAATTTTGGATCCGGGTAGGTATGAAGTCTCTGATTAAAACTAGGGAAATAACTCATATAGACCTTTCTTTAACTTATATTAACAATTCATTCTGCTAAGCTTGAGAACTATCATTAAAATTTGTAAGAATAAAAATTAAATGTTAGAAAGGATCTTAAGAAAAGAAAATCATCTTTTCCACTAAGATTGATTCAAGAGGAAACGGAAAGGTGAAGAAATAAATTCCAACACAATTCCCCTCATATATTTATTATATGCCCTTGTCTGAACCAAATGTGGTCTCAAATTTCCACGTCCAGTTATTCGAAGGCAAATCAGAACAGAAATTCGGTTAATAACCCAAGCAAAAAAATAAATCAGAACATGGAAGACTAATTTAAGTATTAGATGTATCAGAGCTGATTGAAGGACTAGATTGAAAAACAAATAAAATTTTCTAATAAGTCCAAAATCAAAAAGCACTGAGAAAGATCAATTTCTAAGAACTAGAAAAAGACTGAATCAATCTATGCCTCATCACTAAACCAGATACGAGACTGAAAATTGGAAGAAAAAATCTCCATAAAACTCATATGGCTACTCTGAGAGGCATTTATATAACAACAATTCCTTGAAGACAATAGAACTATCATTTGTTTATGTAATGATACCCCCAAGTAATCCCTAAAAAACTTAACAAAAAGAAGAACATAAGATCATTGCAGAAAACGAACAAACCCAAGCTAAAAACTGAGGAATTGGCAATCGAAAGTAAAAGTAGAAAGTGAGGACTTTTAAGGTGGTTGTAGGCTTTCCTTACAGGGTTAACAATGCCTCTTCAAAACATCGAGTTTTCATCCTACTTTGACTAATTTCAAACTGCCAGTATCCATTAACCTTCACCAATACGGATTCAAATCTTAAACATATAACAGTATTAAGAATTCAAGTTAATCCATAAAAATTAGCAACAAATTGCATATCGACTCAAATACGGAGACAAAATTTGTCACCACGCCTAAAAAAAATCAGTACAAAATCAACAATCACATATAGATATCACAATCAAGAAAGATAACAATGTAGAACCTTACAAACAAACCCCAATATCAATCCAATCCAGATTCATCAAACTCTTTAACTAATACTGCAGAAATGGGCTGATCATCATGCTTCTAGTACCCCGAATTAAACTTCATCACTCAACAATTTTAACAACATTTTCAATACATGACGAATGCTCCAGATCTAAGATTCAAGAGAATGATAATCTTAATAAGATTGAAAGAGAGAGATTACGAACCATGGTTGAGTTCTTCTCCTCCTCCTTCTTCTTCCGCCTCTAACCCTCCACCACTTTTTTTCTCTGCAGAAGAGAAACCTGAAAACCCTAATATAGGAGTTTTCATTCGAATGACGAATATAACCTTAGGGTTTAGGTATACCAAAACGGTGTAAACAGAGTGTTACAATAGAGTAAGATTCATTCAAGTGCTAAAAGTAATAAGCAAGTCCCCAAAACCAGAGGTCTCAACTGACTCATCCGATTCTAACCGATTTTATTTGATATTAATTTATTATATCTAACTCAAAAATTATTAAATAATAAAATTATTTATATTTTTTAATTCTAAAATCTAACTTATCGGATTCTATCAGAATACATTTAATATTAATTTATTATATCTGATTTAAAAACTATTAAATTATCTCAAACAAATTAAGTATAAAATTGTAACAGACTCAAATACCTATGAGCCAAATGAATATATCTGAGTCAAAACTCAAACATCAAAATTTGCAAAATAAAATAAATAATCCAACTCATATTCAAATCCGGAACCAGGTTAAATCAAGGTGAAGTTGTATTTATTGGAATTGTCTAATACTAGCAAGTAGCAACGACACTTTCAAGTCATGTCTAATAAGAGAGACCCCATTCAAAAGCCTACATAGACTATACAAGCTCCAAAGTTGCGCCATGATGAAGCGTAGGTTCGAACCTTGTCCCAGCGCCTAAAGTTGGAGCAAAGTCTCACATTAACCTTCAAAATGGTAAAGAGGTTCTTTTGGATCAAGCAACAAACAGTTGATGAGCACGATGACTCTGCCGCTGCTGCAGCTCAAATCACGCTTCTCTCTGGTCCTCCTTCTTGGTAACTACTCTCTTCCTGTCCCTCTCTCTAACTACAACATTACTGGACTGATTGATAGATACCTATGTTGTACATTTTCAGTGGCAAAACATCACTTCTCTTCCAGTTTGCAGTTAACACTGTTTTACAACAAGGAAGAAATGTGGTTTTTATATGCAACAAACGTAGATTAGAGAACAAACCACCATTCTTGTCTCAGGGTTTGGATCCTTCTTCAGATATGTTTACAAGAATTCAAATGAAGTAAGTAGTAAACAAACCCATTCTCCAAATTTTTGTACTTTGATTTTGCAATTTATGTTGTGATGGTGTGTGATTTATGTTTATTTAGATATGTGGAAGATGATGAAGGGATTAAGAAATATTTTGCTGCATTTCATATGCATGGCAACAATGAAGGGGGGACGTTTCCTGGAGCGGTTATTATCGATGATTTTGGGGGGTTCTTTGATGACACTAACTGTCAACAAAGATATGGTGGTAATTATCGAGGTCGAGATTTAGCTATGGTTCGTACTCTTGCGTTGTGTCATGATGCCGTCAACCACGCCAAGTAAGAATTCCATCATTTGATTTTCGTACTGACATTTGAGTTAGCAGTGGTAATCATCATATTGTATCTTGGTTTGATATACATTGTGATACCAGCGTCTCACGTATAAAACAACATCGTTACACAGTGAAACACTACTACTAGAGACGCCAATGGGAGGAGGAGGCAAGTCTAGTTGCAAGCTTTTGATTTCGGATACTCATCATGGAGACACACCGAGGTCTTTCTTCATTTATAAGAGATGGGTTCCTTCCATTTTCACAATTAAACCAGGTCTGTACTGCTACTCAGTAGCATTTGGTTTATATCAAGAAATGCTTTTGGATGTCTGAGAAGTAATATGAGCCAATTTTGGGTTCCTAAAGCAAGGTTGTATGAAATGTGATCTCTAATTTGATTTGTTATTGTGCATTTACAGGTGATGGATCTGGGTCATATCTACTTAACAATATTACAAGCAGTAACAGTGCAAGTATCATCAGCTCAATAGGAGGGACAGCGGAGGCATTAGCATCAACCACTGGATCAGTGCCAGGAATGAAGAGAACTGCTGTTTCTGCCAAGTATTCGATAGCTCTACAGTATCTCATGTTGGAAGATATTATTAGCTGAAAATTACAACTCCTTTACTACTGGTAATGCTCTGTATGCAATTTTGTTTTCCTTACTTATTAATGTCCATGTGTAGTTAATGAGAAATTGCGGGTAGGGTAGAACCGGGTGTTTATTTCGCTAACGAAGTTTTATATATTGTAACTACAATTGATAAAAAAATGAAGCTGAGTATGCTTAGTTGATGGTGGATTATGGCATGTTTATTTTAGAAATCTCGTATTTAGTAGGAATTGGATAAAAAATTCATGTTTCTAGTCGAATCTTAGTCTGCCTGTCGCACAAGTTCTATATTCATCAGCATAGCATCTCTTTGTAAGCTAACAATATTTCCTGCAACTTCGCTAGTTCTTCATCATTAAACATTTTTCAGCTGTTACAAGATTTTATTGAACACATACATAGTAATACATTACAGCTCATAGTCATTCTCTATTGTCTTTATTCTTGCAACCCATACAATATTATCCTCAATAAGGAAGTGACATATTGGAACAGAACCAGGCTTAACCTTGAGACTTGGAAAGCTACATGGTCAGGATCCCATTTTGTGGTTTCTTTGTGACTAACGGCTGTGGCTTTGATTTTCGTTCCATCTGCATCGAAATTTCTTGCTACCATCAGTCTCTGCCTGGTACTTTGTTTCTAACGCAGTCTATAAATCATAAGCATTGAAATTTTCTTTAAAATTATAAAAACATACATCGCATCTTCCAAACAGTTCATAATATGATTTTTAGCCAGATAGTTTTGTCTTTTGTAAAACGTTTTATCATCTTCAGTATTTATCAAATCATCAAAAGGAACCAGTACTGCGTCTAAATCATGAAAACTCGGGAAAAACAGCATCTTGGATTGCCATTTCTTGAAATCCTTTCCGTTGAACTTTTGTGGTTTTTTAACATCGTTATTTCCCATTATTATGATATAAAAGCTAATGTGTTAAGATTGTTAGAATCTTGCAACAATGAACAACGTTAGATGTACCAGAATAATATATAAAGAATTGAATTGAAAACAACTCTACCACGGACAACTACGAGGGCAGAATCACAGCTTCAACAAGTTGTCCTTAACACATTAGTTCGCGGGTATACTCGAGAAGAGTAATGTTAAACTCCAATGTGCGAAGATACGTCCAGGATAAGACTGTCCGATATAGCATGTATTAGCATAATACAAATTACCTACTCTTTAACTTAGCAACTGGGAAGGAAGGGAAATAAACACTCAAAAGCGCAAAACAAAGCGAGAGATGACGAAAAGAAGATAGGATAGTAGCCGCTTATGGGATTATTTCAAAATAGATTTCGAGTTGTATTTATATGAGAAAGTTACTTGCAGATTAAGTTGGGTTTATGTTTTCTTATAAAACAAGGTTTTTTTTCTTGTAAAACAATTAAAAACGAAAAAGAAATTTCTCATAAACAAAACTCTTAAATAAAATATTTTTGGAATTAATTTCCTAAATAAAAACTTGCAAAATAATTTTGAATAGACATAGGACTTGGTGCATGGTATATGTGCATATTGCATGTGCTGGGTCATATATTATTTGGCCATCCCATTCCACCCATGTTTATCTTCTATCCATATGAAAAAATGCACATTAGCACTTTCTATTTCTCTAGAAGCAGAAGGTCAATTCCAGAAATCAAAAGTAAAAATAATTTATTTCACAAAAGGCTAATTTTTTTATTTCTAGAAAAAATGTGTACGTAAACTAAACTAATTTTTGACTTTTTTGTTTCTAGAAGTCGTAAATAAACGTCTTAATTGGTACCCAAACAAGCTATTAGAACGTTGTTTTCACCATTATCAAATAGAACACGCGTGAGTCGCACATGCCGTTTCAGAATTGTAGTCTTACTCAATTTGGAAGCTCCCCTGGCTCATTGTGGAAGCCTATCTTGTTCATTAACACACTGGACTTTATGAGGAAGCGCAGTTGATTTATTGTAGAAGCACATCTTGTTTATTATAGAGACATTCTGGGTTTATTGAGAAAGCCCAATCGACTTATCATGGAAGTCCATTAGTCTATTATAGAGATATTATAGGTTTATTGAGGAAGCCCAATTGACTTATTATAGAAGTCCATTAATCAAATATAGAGACATTCTGGGTTTATTTTGGAAGCTTAGTTGGCTTAATATAGAAGCCCGTGGGCTTATTATGGAAACACGGATGGGTTATTTAGCTTATTAAAAGCTCCGTCTGGCTGATTAGAGAAGTCTAATTGACTTATTTTGGAAGTCATCTTAAGATAGATATAAATCTTAGGAAGATATACAAAGATCTTCCAGAATATACAATAATATTGAGAAGATAGATATGATCTTCCAAGATAGACATAAATCTTGAGAAAATACACAAGGATCTTTCAAGATAAGCACAAGTATGGAGAAGATAGACATGGATCTTCAAGGATAGATACAAATATTAAAGGATAAGTACAAATCCAGGTAGTTATTTAGCATAACTACAAATCTAAGTGGTTATTTGAGATAACTACAATTAGATTTGATTTATTCCTATAAATAGGGGTCGAAATCCAACTCAAAAGGGAATAATTTCTATCAACTTTCTCCATAATACAGTTGCTTTGGGATAAAACCATTGTAATTTTTATACCAATTAAATATCTCTTCCCAAGGGGATTCATCCTTGGCCGTAGGCATAACTCGCCGAATCACGTTAAATTCTTGTCTCCGTTATCTTTAATTCGTTTTCTTAGCTTATTCCGCATCATCATCATCAAATCAATCGTGTTTTGTGTCTAAAAGTATTTTTTAGTACAATCAAACACCACTATTAATTATGACACTAAGTCCAAACACATCACATGTAGCGTTTAAAAAGAATCCCCACCGGAGAAAAGGTAATCTTAAAGACACATGTTTATAATCCAACAGAATACGCATACTATAAAAGACTATTTTTTTGAGGAGAGAAAAATAAGTTGGATCAAAAAGGATGTACAAAGTCTACGAGAGTTAAGCAAAAAAAAAACAATCAAAAGAAAATAGAATTCCAATTGTGAATGAGTTCGAAAAATTCAAATGGATCATTTTATCAGCTGCAGCAGCCCAATCCAGTACCAAAGCCTAGCTTCCACAACCAATTCATTATCAATCTTTAAGTTATGCTCCTTCCGTTGTTGGAAAAGTGTTACTATCACTTTTTCATTTTAACCCAAAAATAGACCAATTTAAAGAAGTGATAGTAACTCTTTTCTTAAAACGGAGGTAATATTTATCTTCGAAGATGCGACGATTACCCATAAAAAGCTCACTCTGTATGGGTATTTCATACCCACCAAGCCCAATTCATTTGGATACCAGGTGGATATGTCTTTTTTTTTTTTAGAAACAAGGTAATGACTGGGATTGGTCACCCATCCCATTACCATCCCTATTTTGTCTTACCAAATGAACTTACATGGAGTATAAAAACCACATACCTAGATCGAGGGCTATATAAATTATTTGAGGCTATTAAAAAAAATAATTTCAAAAAACTTATATCCACATGTTTTTATTAATAGCTAATTCTCTTATAATTAATTAATATTAATTAATTCAATTAGTTGTCAGAACAGAGTTACTATCGGGGTCAAAAAAAGCAAAAACCTAGCCAATTATAATGGAAGTCACAGGCTTTGAGCTCGTACGGGTACAAACAGGCTCAGACGGAACAAACTATGCCTATTATTTTCTGGGTATTATTACATCCATACCCTTTTCCATTATCCAATATGCATAATCCTCTTACAAGTTGCAGCCCCTTCAAAAATCTTGCAGCCCTAAAAACAGCCTTCGCCCTTCTATTTCTAACTAAATGATTAACCAGCAGAATAAGGCTTATTAAACACTCCCTGAAAGCCCAACTGTAAAACTTTCACCTAGGCTTGCCTGCCTTAAAAAAAAAATAGAAATTAACATTTCCACACCACATGAGGTGGTCAGTTGCACTTGTTGAAATCTATTGTTTGCCACATGATGTTGGTGCCCCGTGGGAATAAAACACAACAAATGCTTATCTTCCCACATTATAGCAAAACAAGACAACAAATACTAGTTTTTAGGATCAAAACCTGCGTTATCACCGGTGATTATCCTTATTTGAGTGATCCAGATAAGTCTTCACTCTTATCACTATTCTTAATTTCCTCCAAAGACTCCTGACATAGTCAGTGTTATTCTTCTTTTACTAAACTTAGGTAAGAATTATTTGTAATAAATCCTTACTTATTCTTCTTTCTTATCCCTTAATTTAAGTTGGTATATCTTTTCAGATAGAGAGTGATCTGATTTATCTCGATTTTGACACTTTCAAATCCAGATTTACTAACTACTAAACAAACAGGTGTAAGATTAAAGACAAGATGAAGATCAGTCAGCAATCTCTCCTAATAAATCTACAATCCAAAGCCACATACTTGTATATAAATAGTCATTGTTTACATCTTGTTAGACCTCAAACTAATCTTCTCCAACTGTTACTACTAGGCAGTGAAGTTCTGTGTGTAACTAGCTAGAGAAGAAGAAGAAGCTTAGGAAAGAAAGATGGTAGTGACTAATGCAGCAGCAGTAGTAGATGAAAGAGGTGTGCAGCAACGTAAGAAAGAAGAAGAGTATACGGAAGATGGTAGTGTGGATCTCAAGGGAAGACCTGTACTTCGGTCTAAGGGTGGGAGATGGAAAGCTACTTCTTTCATTGTCGCTTACGAGGCATTCGAAAGGATGTCATTCTATGGTATCTCATCGAATTTGGTCGTATATCTAACGAATGAGCTCCATGAAGGAACTGTGAAATCATCTAATAATGTCACTAATTGGGCTGGTACTGTATGGATGACGCCAATTATTGGTGCTTTTGTTGCTGATGCTTATATGGGTCGGTACTGGACGTTCCTCGCCGCGTCTGCCATTTATCTCCTGGTAATTTTCTTCTTCAACATTGATATATACTTTCTTTATGTCTAGAGATTTTGTTTTAAGTTCGCGGATTTATATTATATTTCCGTTTTGTTTTTGTATACAGGGAATGATCCTGCTTACTCTGACAGTATCAGTACCAGGATTGAAGCCACCTATATGTGGACATGGGATAGCTGCAAAAGATTGTAACCTACGAGCTTCTAAATTTCAAGTTGCCATCTTTTATGCAGCACTCTACATAATTGCTATAGGGACTGGTGGGACTAAGCCCAACATATCCACAATGGGAGCCGATCAGTTCGATGATTTCGAGCCTAATGAAAGAAAACTCAAGTTATCTTTTTTTAATTGGTGGAGTTTTAGCATTTTCTTTGGAACTCTTGGAGCAAACACATTCCTTGTATATATACAAGACAATGTAGGCTGGGGAATTGGATATTGCATACCCACAGTTGGAATAGCTATTGCTATTATAGTCTTCTTGATTGGAACCCCATTTTATAGGCACAAACCTACCACTGGCAGTGCATTTGCTATAATGTATAAGATTATGATTGCTTCCTTCCAGAAAAGAAAAGTACCATATCCTAGTGACCCTAAAGAACTTCAAGAGGTAAGTGTAGATGAATACACCAAGGGAAAATTCAGAATGGAACATACCGATTCAATAAGGTCAGTTCGTTTTCTCCTTTTTTTTTCTATTTCTGGTGCATCTCTTTACTTGTAAATAAAAATTAATATGCTTAAGCTCACTGCCATTTTAATGTTTATGTGCAGGATATTTGACAAAGCTGCTATAAAGACAAACAACAACGCGCATAAACTCTGCACGGTGACTCAAGTGGAAGAAATCAAACAGCTAATAAAAATGCTACCAATTCTAGTCACAACTTTCATACCGAGTCTCATGTACGCACAAATAAACACCCTTTTTATCAAACAAAGCACAACTCTTGACCGAAAATTGGGTTCCTTCAAACTTCCTGCAGCAAGTCTCACCGCGATAGTCACAGTTACAATGTTGATTAGCCTTGTGGTATACGATCGTTGCATTGTGCCCTTCATTAAACGATATACCAAAAATCCTAGAGGGTTATCATTGTTGCAGAGAATGGGAATTGGTTATTGTTTCCACGTCCTTGTCATGACGGCTGCTGCTCTAAGTGATCGAAAGCGATTGAGTGTAGCAAGGGAGCATGGAGCTATATCTAAAGATGAAACCATCCCTTTGACCATATTTATACTTCTTCCGCAGGTTATCTTAATGGGTATTGCTGATGCTTTGGTGTTAGTTTCACAGCTCGAATTCTTCTACGACCAAGCACCAGAGGGAATGAAAAGTCTCGGAAGTTCGTATTTTTCTACTAGTATGGGAATCGGAAATTTCCTTAGCAGCTTCATTTTATCCACAATGTCACAACTTACCAAGAAGAGTGAAAACGAAGGGTGGATTGTTGACAACTTAAACGTATCACACATTGATAACTACTGCTGGTTTCTTGCAGGATTAAACGTGCTCAATCTAATTGCTTTTCTGATCGTTGCCAAATTTTATGTCTATAAAGCTGATAAAATGGAGATGAAAACCAAAGATATGCAACAAGAGGGCATGGAGATGCAGGACACTACCGTTCTTTCGATAGGAAAATAAGCTTATTAATTAGGAAATTAAGAGATTGATTATGATTAACTAGTTAATGTAGTTTTCTTTATGTGTCCCTAATAACATTTTTGTAGTGCAATCAGCTAAATCTAAGTTATAGGGATAGTACTATTTTCATGTTTTTGTGTTCTTTTAGTTTGACAATTTCATTTTTTGTAAGGTTAGAAAAGAATGAACCTGTGATTTTTTTTGTTGTGCTCAACTAGTGCACATTATTATAGCATAACCTTATCTATAATTCTTTGTACTCTTTCACTAAGCCATAAAATCTGACCGTCGTCAACACTGTTGGAATTCTTAATTGAATGAATACTGTAACTTGGTATATTAGAATAACTCAGAGGTTACATGATTTTTTCTTGTTTTTCAACTCTTAAGTTGGTAACAGACTCTTATAGTTGGAAATATAATGTATTACCAAACTTAGCTAGATTACATTGGGTCTATATTTATTCTAGGATACTATTCTCCTTGATTCCTGCCTTTATTCTAGCATACAAGATTTCCTTCTGATAAGGAATTACTTTCAACACCCCCTTTTAATTCCTTACAGTGACTTTCATTAAGTCTCTGAAATACTGATGCTTGTCTTTTGGAAGTGCTTTTGTGAAGATGTCTGCCACTTGGTTAGGTAACCTTAAGTCGACTCCGGGTTGCTGTGAATAACCCTTAGCAACCAGCCTTGCTTTCTTCTTTAGAACAGACCCATCCGGATTGAGCTTTGCTTTGTATATCCACTTCACCCCAATGACGTCCTTCTCTTTTGGTTTCTCAACGAGCTCTGATGTGATTTTATATAGTGGTAAATAAAGGTTCGATTCTCGAACTTGTGAAGGTGATGATTTTAGAAAATAATGATTTAAACTAATTCTAGAAAATTCCAGAAATAAGAAAAAGACTAAATAACCTAAAGATGATTTTTGAATAATTTTAAAAATACCAGGAATCAGGAATCAGGTAATTCTAACAACCTATGTGATTAATCAGATAATTCTTTTTAAATTAATTGAAGCCCAAATAATTGCCAAAATTGGTTTTGTTATGCTAACAAACAGAGGTAAATCACAAGCATGGACTATCAAAATTAATTAACTAAGCATAATCCATCAAGCAAAAGCACAACTGTTGAAAGAAAACCGTTTTTACTATTCAAAACTATGCAATTTTAATGATAAAAGAATTATAAATAATTATTAGAAAATAATTAAATCACATAAAATTGAGAAAATTACCTTATCCATCATCCCAGTAAATAGACTTAGCTCATGGTGAAGAAAACTTGCTCAAAAGTTGATTTCATTGCTCAAAATATTGATTACAAGGTTGAATAACGCTGTAACAGCTGATTTGATACGCTTATAAGCGTTACAGGAGAGGGTTCAGCTGTTACAGAAGAGTTTAAGCAACAAATGGTTTGAAGCAATAGACGACAGGAAAATTCAAATCAGCAACACATATAAATGTTACTGAGTCTTCTTCTCCGGCAGTGATGGATGAAGAATAGCCGGCCGGTGCAGCAGCAGCTCGTCGGCGGTGACGGAATAGTGACCGGAATTCTCTAAAATCTTCTCTAAGCTTTTGTACTCGATTCTCTTGGCTTCTCTTGGTATTTATAGATAGTAGAAACCCTAGAGAGAGTTCTAAACCTAATAGAACTCTCTAGAACAGCCCACAAATCCCAATCCTAATCGAAACCAAATTCCGGCCATGTTCATGATTTTTCAACTGATTTCACGGAATCTTTTTGCTGTTTCTCGATTGTTCTAACTTGTGTGGGATATCTACTAACATTTGGAACAATCTGGAAGCGAAAGAAACCAGATTTCCCGTTGATTTTGTGTTGCCAGTGAAAACAGTCGAGTCTGATGAGTTGACCTGGTGACTCGGCTCGATCCAGCTCGCTGGGTTGACTCGCTGGGTTGACCCGCTGGGTTGACCCGATCCAGGGGTGCCCCAATCCAAAGTGTGGGTGCTTTGATCCATTTTCCCGGGTGCCTTGAACACTTTTTGAGCCAATTTTTCCACAAATCTTTATTCTTCTAATGTACCTACAAAAGCATAAAAACACGTAATAGACACACAATCGAATACTAACTCACTAGAAATTAAGGTGCAATTTAGACACTAAAATGTGTCTCCCATTCTCGTTCTTCTCAATTTTGATTTCTTCCTCCATTTCTCTTTTCCACTCTTCCTGTTGTACTGCTTCTTCATAGTTTCTCGGCTCAATAAGACATAAATTGCAATGTGCATACACATTGACAAGGCTTTTCATTCTCTGTGTTGTTGAGTCCGGTGAAGAGGACTGTGAGGTTGATGCTGAGCTCGGTTGTGGACTTGGTTGTGGGTTGTTTGTCGAAGACCTGTGTTCTTCACGAGCATTGTCTTCTTCTTCTTCGTCCGACGATTCATCACAGAACACAGGGATACTTGGCCTCTAATCAGTCAGAACTTGAGCTTGCTTCTGTTTCCAATCCCAAGTTGATTTTTCATCAAATATGACATCATGGCTGATCACTAGCTCACCCTTCTTTAAATTGAAGAGTTTGTACCCTTTTGATTTCGAGCTGTAGCCCATGAATATGCACTTCTCACTTGTTTGGTCGAGTTTTCTTATGAGTTGCTTCGATACATGAGCATAACAGATGCACCCAAATACCCGTAGATGGTTTACAGGCGGCTTCTTTCCACTCCAAGCTTCAACTGGAGTCTTGTCTTGGACTGCTTTTGTTGGACACCGGTTTAGCAAGTAGATTGATGTGGCTACAGATTCTGCCCAGAACAACATGGGCAAACCTTTCTCATGAAGCATCGACTTTGACATCTCTTCCACGGTTATATTCTTCCTTTCTGCTACTCCATTCTGCTGCGGGTGTAACCTACCGTTAATTGTCTATCCAGGCCAATATCTTTGCAGAACTTGTTGAAACTCGTTAGAGTTATACTCTCCACCTCGGTCACTTCGTAACACTTTGATTAAGTGCCCGCTTTGTCTTTCAACATACTGCTGAAATTTCTTGAAGATAGAGAACACATCCGACTTCTGTCTCATAAAATATACCCACATCATTCTTGAATAATCATCAATGAAAGTAAGAAAATACCTGTTGCCACCCTAAGATGGTGATGGCATTGGACCACAGACATCGGTGTGAACTAGCTCCAACGGTGCTTTAGCTCGCACATCCTTCAACTCTTGTATTGTTGGAATTCCATACACCATGTTCTTTTGCTGAAGGTTCTTTATACTTTGAAAATTCAAGTGTCCAAGCCTTCTATACCATAGCCAAGAGTCAGCAACTACCTCGTCCTTGAGAGCAACGTTGTTGAAAGAGAAAATAAGAGGGAAACTCATGTTTTCTTCCATCTTGACCTTTGCTACTTCGCGCTTTTGATCAAGTATCTTACAGGCGAGGTCCTCAAAATGGATAACGTATCCACGTTCTAACAATTGTCTGACACTCAACAAATTTTGTGCTAAGTCAGGTACGAGCAACACATCTTGAATATCTTTTTTCCCTTCTTCGTCTCTGTGGAAATTGTTCCCTTTCCTTCTGCACCAACCGAGACACCGTTTCCCATCTTCACCTTGGAGTTACAGGATGGATTAAGTTCTTTGAAGATGCTTTTTTTGTTGGTCATATGATTGTTGCATCCGCTATCAATGAACCAGAATTTGTTCTTCTCTTCTATGGCTACTTGGCAGGCATAAAGCATGTACTCATTGCCTTCTTTCTCTTCTACAAAGTTTTCTTGCTGATTTTCCTCCAAGTTACAGTCTTTTTGGAGATGACCATGCCTCTTGCACTTGTAACATTGTGTTTTATCTTTAAACCAACAGTTTCTTACATCATGACCGGTTTTCTGACAGATTCCACATCTTGACGTTGTGGATACTTCGGTGTTTCTTATGGAAAAATTGTTTGTAGATCTTCCACGACCTCGTGCACAGCGACCTCTTCATCTTGTGGTTCCTCTACCACGGAACGATTCTTGAGTTGAGTACTTCTCGTTATTTCTCGAGACAACATTGAGTTTAGATTGAAAGGCGCTCTCAATGGTTTTTTCTGTACGCAGGTTCTGTCTCTGCTCAAACGCTTTAATAAAACCCATCAGTTCTTCAACTTCCAACGTTTCAAGATCTTTGGTCTGCTCTATGACAGAAACAATGGAATCATACCTTTCTCGTAAACTGGTGAAAATTTTCTCAACATTTATTTGATCGGAAATTGTTTCTCTATACGTCTTCATCTGATTTATCACGTAAATGACTCTGGTGAAGTAATCTTTCAAGAGTTCGGAATCCTTCATCTTAAAGTTCTCGAACTCCCTTCGTAAGGATTGAAGCTTTATGGTTTTTACTTAGGAACTTCCTCTATATTCCTTTTCAAGAATATCCCACGCCTCCTTTGATCTTGTAGCGTTGATGATTCTTGGAAAAATAGTTTTCATGACTCCTTCTTGAATCAGAAGAAGAGCTTTAGCATCTTTCTTGATGTTTGCCTTTAAATCCCTGACCTCACCGTTTGATAGGTTTCCTTGTCTTCCGGTTCTTCGAAACCGTCCTCTACATAATCCAAAAGATCTTGTGAGATGAACAATGTTCTCATTCTCACACACCAGAAATTGTAATTTTCTCCATCGAATTCTGGTACATAACTTTGCTTGTTGTTTTTGCCCATTCTTCCTTAGGCTCTGATACCAATCTGTTGGGATTCTTAATTGAATGAATACTGTAACTTGGTATATTAGAATAACTCAGAGGTTACATGACTTTTTCTTGTTTTTCAACTCTTAGGTTGGTAACAAACTCTTATAGTTGGCAATATACTATATTACCATTCTAGAATATTATTCTCCTTGATTCCTGCCTTTATTCTAGCATACAGGAATTCCTTCTGATAAGAATTACTTTCAACAAACACAAAGACAAAAAATTTGATGTCATGCATGACCCATGGACTCTAAACTAAGGAACCCATAATCGTATATTTCGAGGAAAACCGAGCTCCCAATGATAACCAAGACTGTAAGCAAACTCCCAGGTAAAGAAAAACTCTTAACCATAATTTATTTCATTATGCGTTGGTTTTACAACAATCTTGGTACTTATAAACACCAGCATAACCACCTAAAGAAACATATCAAACATCTAATACAAGCCTTCAATCCCATACATATGTACAACAATCAAGATACCCAAATCCTAACTTCTTAAATAACTAAGATACAAATACTTATCCAATAGTACACACATTGCACATGATTAAGAACGTAACAATACTATATTACGTACAGTTCATCGCCATCCTCAATTGTCTTTGTTCTTGCCTGCCCAGACAATATTATCCTCAGTAAGGAAGTGACAGATTGGAACAGTACCAGGCTTAACCTTGAGGACTTGGAAAGCTACATGGTCAGGGTCCCATTTCGAGGTGTCTTTGTGACAAACTGCTGTGGCTTTGATCTTAGTTCCATCCGCACCGACCAAAGGCACCATATGAGCTTGTGCTGTATGTGCTGAAGTTTCATGACAATAGAAAATTGCATAGAGATAAGGCAGGCTATGGCACGCAACCAAGTTATCACTAACAATTTGTCTTATTCCTGTGCTTACTACATATTGCTGTTTCCTCATTTGTGTTCTCTTCCCTTCATCACCGACAATTTCCGTGGTCAATACATTAACATTTTTTCCGAATTTGGAAGTACCGTAATCAACAAGTGATTCCAATGAATTTGCACAGTACTTCTCTTCATTTTCTATAGCTGGTTCTTCACAGTCCATGATAGTTTCATTGATAACTTCAACTTCTTCTGATTTTGGGCTGATAGAGAACTGGTTCAAGATCTCTGGCAGCTTATTGGACGAGAATGGCGTTACCTTAGCCAGCTTTTGTGATAAGAAAGTAGTTCCTCTAGGTGTACTTACAACAAAGTGCAAGTTCATTTTTGCTCCAGGATATAAATCCTTTTCTAAGAAGAAGAGAGACGCGCCTGGACTCTTTGCTGCAGCATTGTCATTTATTTGGTTCGGAATGGTGCTTTTGCCGAGAGGCGGGTCATTTGAGTATTTGTTGAGGTCTAGCTGTTGGGAAGGCGGCTTTGTGTTGTATCTGTTGTTGTTCAACTGTTGGGAAGGTGGCTTTGTGTTGTATTTGTTGAGGTTTAACTGTTGCGAAGGCGGCTTTGTGTTGTATCTGTTGCTGTTTAACTGTTGTGAGATAGAGCTTTTGTGCTTTGGGTTGTATCTATTGTAGAGATTGCTGGTTCCTGGGGGTGGTCCTGCTGCTCTGATCAGGTCAGGAAATGCTTTTCCTGCTTGATCTGTTATCAAACCAAAAAAGACAATTAAAAAATAGTAAGAGCTAACTAGAGACTGAAGTACTGGGTGTGGCTAAAAAAATACCTCCCTTAGTCCGACATATCTGACAGTCTAAAAAATAAATATTTATAAATGTTATACCATTAGAATGTTTTTTAAATGAGTTCCATAAGGAGTATAAACATGATTAATAAATTTTTAATTTTTTTCTAGAGAAAATTTTAACAACAATAGTTATTAGTCATCGTTTGTTTAGAAAGATATATAGCATATGAAATAAAAAGGAATAGGATTACTTATTGAGTTAAATTTTTTTTTTTATGGGGCGAAAAGAGTATAAAACTATAAATATTTCAACTTAAAAAAGAAAACACGAATTCGATGCGTACATAGTTCGGGTGTTAAATTTTTGCGATTTGCTAAGTTATGTTTGCTACCCCTACCTATGGCGCTTTTTCCGAGAGGCGAGTTGTTTGAGTATTTGCTACCTATACCTCCACCTCCACCTTTGGTTTTTTTGTGCTTTTGGTTGTATCTATTGTAGAGATTGCTGCTTCCTGGGGGTGGTCTTTCTGCTCTGATGTCAGGAAATGCTTTTCCTTTTTGATCTGCTATCAAACCAAAAATAAACAAACAAATATTTCAAAATCATTAAGAACTAACAAGAGACTGAATAAAGTATTGGGTGTGGCTAAATAAATTGACTCGTCCAAACGAACTCTCATTCTTGAGGTTAGAAGTTCGAGTCCACACTGACTGTCTCCAAAAAGATTAGTTTATATTAATGTTTCGAGCACCCACGAATTGGAAAGAAAATTAAGTGGAGGTTTTGAATCAAACCAGGATGCAAGAGATCATGAAGTATAGCGGGCATAGGATTGTTTGGCAACTTGTTTTTCCAGTAAACCTCAGAAGGAAGAGGAGCAGCATGGTTTCCTACTACTCCAACCTACAAACAAAACAGACATACTGCCGCATTATACGAAGAAAAACCTATGTATGAAATTCTAAATACTGCCTCCGTCCATGTTATGTAGGTGGAGTTTTAGTTTTTGGTTGTCTATCTATATAGACATAATTCTAATTCCTAGATAATCTTTTTTTGTATATACCCTTATTATAATAGTAATATTATATTTAAACTAGATTGATGTATCTAGTTTTTATTAAAAAGATAAGATAATATAGAAAAGAAGATGAATATTTATGAAATCTATATAATTTTTCTAATCTAAGATATCTGATTTCTCCGTCTATATAATTTGGACGGAGGAAATATATTATATCAAAATAAAAATGTATGTATGTATGTAGTAAGCTCACAAAGAGAAAAGAAGTAGGGATGAGTAGAAGAAGAAGCAATTCCATAACGTTATATGGATAGAGTGGTGATATGAAATGAGAGATTAAGAATTTGGAGTAATTTATAGACTTGATATTCTAAGATTCATAAATGCAATAATGGGCATGGAAGGTCCTGCTGAGTTGTATTATTAAAAAATAAAACAAAGAAGCTAGCCTTTATGTCTCTTTTTCTATTTTTATTTTTTTCGGTTCTTTATTTTTTTTGGTTTTTAATAGAAGATCGACATATGATAACACTCATCTGTTCTAAGAAAAATAAAAATATTATTTTTTTAGATAAAAGTATTATTGAATAAGGCTGTACACATAAAAGAAAAAGAAAAAAATTATTATTTATAAGACGGAAATATTATTAAATAAGACTAGAGGACCAGAGACTGCCTTGAACATAAATTAGAATTACATTAAAGCATCTCGGGCGAGCGGACATGCAGATAAATGTTGTACCCGCATGGATCCGATTCTGACATCCGATATCTACTGCGAGAGTCCAATAAGTTCCTCTTCCCATGCAAATCGTGCTACTTGTGCTATAATAAGCCAAACTGTGTCAGGTCTCATATTTATACAAACGTGACCCTTCAATGGCAATACCCATAAATTATGACCCACCTATTAAAGAAACCCGAAAACAAAAAAAAAAAATATCTTGTGGATAATTCATGAGTGCATAATAATAGCAAGTTGTACTGGATATGGATGAAACATATATGATCAAGTTGCAGATTGGAAGGCCCCGAAGGAGAACATATCTATTGGCCATATTGCAGTGTGTATATACATCTGCATGTAGACTAAAGAGAACAATGCATCCATGAAGGATCCACATGGGATCATTTGTTCTATTAGTTTTAGGTAAATTAATGTCAGTTTTATATAAAGGATGTATTGAAGTCTATGAATCTGACTCAGCTCAAAAATCGGTTTATAAAATTAAAATTATCCAAGAAATCATATATAATCGCATGCTTAGCTATATTATTGTTTTTTTTCCTTCATCTGTCTAAATTTTACAACTTGTATGATTGATTCGTAATAAATTTACCGCATAATGCAGCTAATTCACCCAGGAAGCCTCTGCGAGATAGAGGTTCAACCAAATGGTTCGTTTATATATGGGTTCTACTATTGTTAAATAATTAAGTGATCACGTGCTTATCAGCTTTTACAGTTCTTTTTTCTTCTTTTTTTTTCTTTTTTTTCCTCCCTGACTTTGAGTGTTATTTTGGTTTATGACAACACCGGCAACGTGTTACAGTAGGAAACGTGTTTTCTTCCTCTTTTTTTTTATGTAATGTAGACTGTATATATACACCAGTATTTGTGAGAAGAAGATATGACAAAACAATTAACTTCAATACTTCAAACCTTAAGTTTAAGTTGCTATTAGAGCTTCCGTGGTGAAACTAAGTAATTTTTAATAGAGTGAGTGTTTCTTTATTTTAATTAATCATTATTTCGTTGTTATTTTAAGGTTTATTTTATTTGTTTTTACTACGATGATAAGTAAGCTCTTCTTAACCGAGTAGATCTATTTTTAATAAGATTGTCTCATCTTCGGTATCTTATTTTATATCACTGATTTACTATGATATTTTTTGTTCTACGATTGACGTTACTATCCTTGATCTACTAAGGACATGAGTAAAATTAATTACTATTTGATCTTAGAAGTTAAAAGTATCTTGATTTTTTTATCTTTACTATTTTTTACTATTCGACATTTATTTCATTATGACTACCGGTGATGAATCTGGAGCTCTTATTACTTCATTGATGAATACAGTATCTTCTCATCAACCAACTTCAATTTCTTATAGTGTAAAATTGAATGACAAAAATTTTACTCTTTGGTCTGTGGCTACCTTTTTTTTTCTTCTTCTGATCTTACGATTATTTGACAAAAACTTGATTGTTGTAAACCAATTACTTTTACCCAAGTAGATATAATTAAAATTCCCAAAGCAGAGATTGATGAAAAGTGAGTTTATTTATTTCTTGTTGGTCTCGATGATTCTTATGATTCTGTCAGAGAAATACTTCGTAGTACTCCACTACCTGAACGCGAAATGGTTTTTTTCTATAGTAAGGCGTGAAGAACAACGTCGTAGTACCATGATGAATCAAGTTGTTTCCCCTCAAATAACAATGACGGTAAAAAAATTTGGGAATATTTCCTTGTCGCAACAATCTCCATCAACAAATACTGGTGGAAATGTATTTATATTGGAAATGGTAAGTACACTGTCAAAAATTGCTTTAAGAAGAAGGGTTATCCTGAGTGGTGGAATACTCGATCAAAAACGGAAAAAGAAAAAGGCAAAGCATCTATTTGTTCTACTGAGATGACAATGTCAACAACAACAACTACTCCAATAGTTGATGAACTTCCTTCTGTTATAGATCATCTCGTTCCCAAAGAGTCGGGTAATATTGTCCTAGCTCTAATAGATGCTAACTCAAACAAAGATTATAGTTGGATTCTTGATGCTGGTGCCACTAATCATATGACATTTGAAGCATCTATTTTGAAAGATGTGTCCCCACCTGATTGTTCAACGGTCTATAATGCTGATGGCGTTCCATATCCGGTTACTGGAGATGGGAGAGTTGATTTGAATTCTGCCTTAACCTTAGTAAGGAGGACTTACCAACTAACTGCTAATTACTGACAAGGTGGACTTACAATCGGTAGTTTCGTGGGATCTATTATCTACCGATTGTAAAGCAGTCCAAAATATAAATTTTCCCAAATTTTGAAAATTTATAATTTTGCTACTATCACAATCTGTAGTTTAGACGAATCATTTAACTATCGATTGTCATAGTAGCCACAAATATAAAATTTTCAACCATTTGAAATTTTTTAATTTTTCCATAATCATAATCGGGAGAAAGTAACCAAATTTATCTACCGATTATGCTGACTTTCAGGTTTAGAAACCTGATTAGTCTTGGTTTAAATCGGTAGTTAATTGGTGATAATTTTCTACCGATTACCACACAATTGGTAGTTTGGTAAAAAAGAAACCTCTGATTGTGGAACAATCGATTGATAGTGATAACCACGAACTACCGATTATACTAAGTTGTCTTGTTTTTTTGAGGAAATCGTTGATGCGTTTGATCCTGTTTAGATTGAGGGGTCTGATACTTTTCTAACCATTGATAGAAATTCATGTGAGCTAAAATGCAAGTTGTTAAGGAAATGAACTTTAAAAAGTTAACATAATATTGTCTAAAGTGAAAGAAACTGGTTCGTCCCTAAGAACATAATATTGTTTAAAATATTTTAAAACACATAGCAATAATGAAATAAAACACATCATCGACATTCACCAACATCAAACTTAAAGAAAAGAAACCGGTTCATAGTACATAATTTTGCTCAAAATAAAACACCTACCAACAACGAAATATAAAGCAAAATAAACATCCATACTTATCAACCAGATCGACCTCGTCCAATTCTTCTACTCTTTAATACTTTCGGCTTTCTAGCATCAGTTTTGAATCTTTTCTTCTTCCTAGCTTCATCATCTAACAACTTCCTGTTGTACATCATCATTTTCTTCCAATAACTCAGGTGGACCTATGTACTCACCATCTTTATTGTAATATGGGTTTATACTAGGGGTGAGACTTAATCGGGTTAGGAGGGTTGGCAAGGCCAGACCCGTGCTAGAAATGTTTTGGCCTGATTGCCCAATGAACCCGTGGAACCCATGGAACTTTTTCCCATGGACGGACCATGATGTATCTCGGGTTCCACGGGTTGGCCAATGAAACAACAATTAAGCATCGGTAAAAAGAAAAAAAAAACCGATAGTCAATAATTAAGTAAGTTTCAGTGTTTTTGCTATTAGGGAAACAAGTTTTTCATGGATCTACTGTTGTATTTGCTTGATCACCAGTTCTATCTGATTTGTTGAGAAGCTTTATGTCAATATGCCTAACACCCTTTTCTTTCACTTGCCCGGCTTATAAACTTTGGGGTCACTGCACAAGTAATCATTGTCATAAGCAAATGATAACAAAATTTTACACAGTAAGTTAAGCGGAGCAAAGATAAGATAATTTCACCCCACATGTAAACTTAAGAGGACATAGCAAGTGATAAGTAATTTGTTGATACAGTAAGCTAAGCTCCGCAAAGATTAGATTATTTCACCCACATCTAACACTGACAAGGAGGATTTACCAACTAACTTAATTACTAAAATTAAATAATTTAAATATTATAATTTTTAGATTTGATGTGATAATGATAACTAAATTGAGTAAAATTATATTATAATACTTAATTTATATTATTTTCTAGATACTTTTAAGATTATTTACAATAATATAAGAAACTTTTATGTTTAAAACTTAATGTTATTAATGAAAAAAATATAATATAGTTTATTTTTATTTTATTAATAAAGAATCACATTTAACTTTACTTTAAATAATAAATAATATCATACATAAAAAAAATATATAATATTTTACAGTTTTACGGGTTAGGCGGGTTGCTCGGGTTAATAAAACTTGTGTCCATGCCTTCCTAAGTTACCTCGGGTTGGTAAAATTTGTTTCCATAGTCGCCCATCATTTGGAATTACATTGTCCATGCCCGCCTAATGTTCGGGTTGGGCACGGGTTGGGCGGGTTGACCCAACCCAAATCCCACCCCTAGTTTACAGCTTCAAACCGCTTTCCTTGAAAAAAGTTATCATGATCATCTCTTTCTTCTAACTCCTTTAGCATCCTTATCCTTTTCTACTAACTCCTCAGGTGTACATTGATATTTAAAGTCGCTATCGTACCAAATGGTTCTATGAACTAGATTATAATATCCTGATAATCATCTACTTCATTTTCTTTTTCGTCTTCGCCGTCTTCCCGCTGCATTTGGTTCTCAGGAGCTTCAGAAGGAGGAGTATCATTCACCTTTCCACTCCTTGATATTTTTGGCTTCCTAATAAAAAGATAACATTTAACACAAATAAATAATTCAGAGACATGAATGAGCAACCAAAATGAAAAGAATCAAAACCTAATGACTAATAATAGTTAACAAAATAATTCCAATACTGAATTGACCCTTAATCGGTAGATAGAAATATAAAATAACCACCGATTATACACAATCGGTAGGTCGGGTTCGTCATAATATTTCGATTATAAACAATCGGTAGTTTCGGTTCACAAATTAACTACTGATTAAAATTTAATTTTTGACAGAAAACTAATTGTTGAATTGTACCATAATAGGTAGTTAATAATTGTTTATTATACACCGATTAAATTTTAGCCCTAAAACTGGTTTATCTACGAACACAATGCAGAATCGGTAGATAATCCGATTTTTTGCCGATTGTTTCTAATAAAATATCCAGAAACAAATTGCAGGTTATAATTAGTAGATAAAAATAAAGTCGATCTACCGATCGTGGATGATGTTCTTCAAAATGAATAACTCGATGCAGAATCGGTAGATAAAATCTACTAGATATCTACCAATTTTTTTAGATAAACCAGATAAAATCTACTAGATAAAATCAGAAATCCCTAGATTTTTTTTCCTGATTTCTTCAACTTAATCAATTCAACCCTAAAAGATCGATGAAACTTACCTTATATGGGATTTTTGAAATTGATGGAGGGGCATATCGTCGGAATCAGTAGACGAATCGATTTCAATGATGTCGCATTCTTCGTTCATCATCTTTTTCTTTCTTTTTGATTGAGACCCAAATGCTGGATCTTTTGGTCGTGAAGCTTTAGTTTTTCTACCCGTTGAAGTTGATCTGGACGAGTAGATGAAGAAGAAGAGGGCGAAGGAGAGGGAGCAGGAGAAGGAGAAGAAAAATAGGTAGAGAAGGAAATGTGAAGAAGAAGAAAAAGATTTTATTTAGAGTAGATGTTTAGTGAAAGGGTATATAGGATTTTTTACCTACCCTTCGGACATCCCATAACCACCTCTATTGGGTGAGTAAAAAAAGTATCCCCCAATTAGTTTTTCTCAGTGATACACACATTTTCTGTCTAATTTGTCTCAATTCTTTATATTTATAGTTCTCAATTTATGAACTATTATTATCATTTTGTGTGTTTTTAGGTATTTTTGGAAGAATAAACAATTACGGATAAACGGGCTTAAAAAGTGTTAAAGACACCCGGGAAACTTAATAAAGGCACCCCTTATTTGGATAAAGACACCCCAGTGCTAAGGGCACCCACAATGTGATAAAAGCACCCACTTCTCAAGTTTGAAATACAAAAATTGGGGGGAACACTACTCTCGATCTGTGAAAGTTTTGTCACAAGATTTGAAAGATATATTTAGGAGATTTGCAAGAGTTTAAGGCAGGATTATCTTCTTGCCATATTAACAAGATGCTTACACGTAATAAAACCAAATCTCGGCAAATATTTGAGTTGCGGAAATTTAACAGGGAGAAAAATAATCTCTATAACTTTGATTTTCTTTTCAAAATTCACGAGATTCTTGTGTCTATCTTGTTCAATATATTTTAGGACACAATAAATAAAAACAGGAGTAACAACAGAATCATGATCTGTTAAAAGAAGAAAAAAAATTAACACCGAAAGCTCGAGAGAGGAAAACATATTTGCTGAGAAATCTTCATTGAATTCAAAGATTTTGGAGTGGGTTATGGTTATGATATAAATAGAGGGTAAAATCAGATTCATCTCTGCTCATGAAGAAGTGGATGAAAAAATCGTTTCCTAAAGTTTGAAGAAACCGTTGTAATACGGTGAACTGTTATTAATAATTTTTGCCTTTTTTTATTTCAATATCTTCTATAACGGTTCTGTGAATAGTGGCTGCAAAAGTTTCTGAGATTTATACATAAAAGAACAGTGCTTTATTTACTTAGCCCGAAGTGAGTCGTTTATTCATTAAAGCCTTTTATTCAATCTTCGACTCAGTTGGTCAGTTTTTCTTGTATTTTCCTTTTTCTCAAACACTTTTGAGCTATGCACCTATCTTTTGAGAGTGTTTTGAGCGTGGTGAGCTGAACTCCAACACTGGGATAGTGGAGGAAACTATTTTTCACACTTGTTTGGTAACTATAATTGATTCTTTATGACTTTTTTGTATTTATTTTAATTATTTATGATTTTTACTAATTGATTGTCATTTAATTTTATGGGTCATGCTTAGCTTAAGTGTTTTGATGGTCCATGCTTAGTATTTACAATCAATGTTTTAAAAATCTACCTTTGGCAAAGAAATAGAGTCCATAGAAGAGCTATAATTGTTAAGAATTTATATACGCATCACTCGAATATGAATAATGATGGAATCCTAAGTCCCAGTATCTTGTAATACCGTTATTATATTTTATTTATTTGCTAGTTTAAATTATAATTAGATCTAAAATCAAATCTTTACAAATCCGAGTGAACAATACTTTATTTATCATTATCTACAAATCACATCATTTAACTCGAAACACCGGGTGTTATATATATATACCATAATATTATAATTATTTACTTAAATTTTTATTTTTTATTTTTATTTTGTTTTTATTTTTATGTATTTATACGGGGGTTGAAGTGAGATATGAAACCTACATACTGGAAAAAACCTGTTTCTATATTCATCCATATGTGTAGCTTTTAAGCAGTCTTGATGTGCTGAGTGACCGTATGATGGGATTACACTCAGCACTTCTCCTTCGTCGTAGTCCTGCAGACAAATGAAACATTTCTTCTTGTCATCATCGCCTGCCTGCGATGCCGAGTAGATGACGGTAGGGAGCACAATATGTACATATGTGATGTACAAGTAATAGTTTTTGATCCTATGCCAATTGATATAGATTAAACTTGCAACGAAGCGCGCTGCAAAAAATAAGCCTACACATACTGCCATCACGTAGTAATTTGATATCTCCGTAAAGAAAAATTGAAAAGGTTTTTTTTTTTTTTTTTTTTTCTAAGAATCAAACTTTTTCTACATAATAACAAAAGAACTGTCAATTTTTAGCCCGGGTTAGGATCGTCATAATGGATCCATATCCTTTAACCCACTTAAACAACTCAGAGTTGTTTTAGTTCAGTCAAACAATTTTTGTTTTTATTTTCATTAACAAAATGAAAATAAAGAGAGACGAACCAATTAAACAACCAAAAATATTTACAAGGAAAACAATATAGCAACTCTCACAAGATTTATGATCATAATTCATCGCGCCTAGACCGTTCACCATTAGAAGAAGAAGAAGAAGAAGAAGAAGAATGAATGAATGAAGAAGAGGAAGAAGAATGAATGAAGAACAAGATGAGTGAAGATGATACACTGTAAGTATCCTCCCTTTGCAAAAATCAAATTAACGCCAAGAGTTCTGATTCTGAAAGCAGTTTCGATACTAAAGGAAAATATTTTGTATGGATATCATAACAAACATCTTACACAACATAAGTTTTTCTTAAAATCTTTTGTTTCTCATATGTGATTTATGTGATAGTTTTATATGTTTAAAAATATTAAATATATATAATTCATGTGATATTTTTATATGTTTAAAAATATAAAATATACTTCCTTTGTCCCAGTTTAGTCGAAAGTTTATGTATTTTCATACAGATTAAAAAAAAAGAGTGAGATTAATTTTTTTTTCTAAATATACCATTTAATATTAATTCTTAAAATATTCAAATCTCTTAATTTTTTGTTTCTTGTTTTTAATGTCTGATTCTAATTACTGAGACAAATGGTGCAAAGATGCATTCAGTTCGGAACCACCGTTTTGATTCATGCCGTCAAATAATTCCTTACATGAGAGGAATAAGTAAAGTTCAGTTGATCTATTAGCGCCAATCTATTGGTGTCATTGTCTTAATTATGCAGTTAGTCTTGTCTTGTCTTACAAATAATATTCATTTGAGGATTAAGAAGAGATTATGAATTTGAATGTGAGAAAAGGATGACAGAGTGACTGTGATTGTTATTGTGACTACTGCTTTACTAATAAGAAAAAGGTAAACCCAAATTCCAAAAAAGATTACGCGTTATAAACATTTTGGAAACCGATGCAATTAAAAATAGAAAAATATCCACTAAATACAACAACTAGAGTGTGTAGATTAGGAATACCTCTGTTATTTTTGTTTCAACTTTAATCTAATGGCGACCGTGACAATCATTTCATTCTTCATTTTGTCGTTCTTCATCTTCTTCATTCTGTTGTTCTTCATCTATATCATTCTTCAAGATACTTATTTTTCTTATAGTGGCGTTTGTAGTAATTTGGTGGATCTTAGCATTCATTTACAGCTGCAGAATCAGAATTAAGGAATGGATTTACGGGAAGGAGAAACCCTTGATACTGCCTACAATCAAATATGGTACCAATCACGACTACCACAAGTGCATGATATGCCAGTTCGAGTTTGAAGTCGAAGAAATCGTATTTGTCATACCTTTTTGCTGGCACAACTTTCACCAGGACTGCGTTCAGTTCGACTACATTACTCAGAGACAGGGCAAGAACTGCCCGATTTTGTAGACATGAGTTGTTTCTGACTGCGTTCAGTTCGACTACATTAGTATCAGAAAAAGGTTTTTTTGATACACTGTAAGTATCCTCCCTTTGCAAAAATCAAATTAACGCCAAGAGTTTTGATTCTGAAACCAGTTTCATTACTAAAGCAAAATATTTTGTATGGATATCGTAACAAACATGTTACACAACATAAGTTTTTCTTAAAATCTCTTGTTTCTCATATGTGATTTATGTGATACTTTTATATGTTTAAAAATATTAAATATATATAACTCATGTGATACTTTTATATGTTTAAAAATATTAAATATATATGACTCATGTGATACTTTTATATGTTTAAAAAATATAAAATATACTCACTCTGTCCCAGTTTAGTCGAAAATTTATGTATTTTACACAGATTAAAAAAAATGAGAGATTGAATTTTCTCCAAATATACCATTTAATATTAATTCTTAAAATATTTAAATCTTTTAGTCTTTTGTTTCTTGTTTCTAGTGTCTGATTCCAATGCAAGGACCAATAAGGAAAAACTTTGTAAAAAAATGAAAACTTTTATCTAATTTTAGACTTTGAGAAAAACTCTTCCCCTTCATCTAAAATAGGGCGGAGGGAATATTTGATTCATGTGATACTTTTTGTATTTTAAAATATAAAATATTACATATATCTTGTAAATGTATTTGATCCAGGGTTGGACCAGCGTATTCAAAACCAATCCCTATATCGGACCACTATGGACTGATCCGGATCCTATTTGGTTAAAGAGTGGTTCTTGTTACTGCTGGTTCCAATACTCAATGTGTAAGATGTTGACAAAAGCATGTACAAATCAACTTTTAGAGCACATTCTCTTTTAGAGTACATGGCCTTGCCAAAACATTACAGGGGGGTCATCTGTATATGAAATACAGTCAATTCTTACAGTGTACAGTTGGATTAGCACAAAGCTACCTCACAAAACGGTGGTTTTTATGCAGAAATTTCTTTTACCACTTTTACTTGGTACCTAAGATCTGGGTTGAAATCCAAAACTGTACAATGTGGGACTACTTTTCAGTAATGTTAGCTACGTCGGACTTAGTTGAGTCATTCTTCTTTTGTGGGAAAAGCATATGGAACACCTTCCACAACTAACTAGTGGAGGTGTTGGACTCTCGCGTAACATTGCACATAGAATGGTAGTCTTGCCACAGATGGGGATTTACAATTCGTTCCTGCAACAATGCTGAATGCCTTCTATAAGAAACTTAAAATGAACCATATCTCCAGAAGAACTACAGGAATTTGCTTAATGGTAGTACCTTAAAATCTTCAAAAGGGCGGAAGTCAGAGTTTTTACATCCCTCGACACACACAATAACATGAAAATAAGGAGTTAGTTTAGTGAAGAACAATGCCAAGAATAAACTACATAAATTTATGACTCAGAAATATGGTAATTACGCCAATGTATGAAATGGACAAAGGTAGTATCACATTTATACTGCACCAACTACAGTAGTAATAGAGTGAAAAATGAAGTAATGAACAAGACTATTTCCCATATGCAACAAAAGGTTTAAACTTTAGGGATAATTAGACTTTGGGTCCCAACTTTAGGGAGTTGTTCGCTTGTCTCTGCTATGTGGATATCTTTGTTTCCACATTTAATTCTTGTTTTTCATCTCTCATTAGCATTACGCCATTGTTGAAGAAGCCCTTCTCTTGTATTTGGGGTCATTGAATCTTGTTTTGCTTTGTATAAAATACGGCGCCGTTGTAAGGGAGCATCTCTTTGTTCTCTTTGTTATAAATTCTCTAGACTTTGGCAGTGCCTTTTGATGTGATATTTTAATCGTAGACCGCAAGAGTACGGCTGTCGATGAGACAGTATGCAAGCACGGTTCATTCCACGGGGATTTTAGAATTGTAATTTCTAGTTTTTAACTAATGTGCTAATAACAAAAAAAAAAAAAATTAAGAATTTAATTAAATGATTTTTAACTAGGGTTTCGAATTCCACTATTTCTGATGTTTGTAAAATTAACAATTTAATATCTCAAACGATTACTCTTGAATTACTCAAAACCATATTGAACCCAATCTCATGTTTTAAAAAATAAAACTTTAAAAAATATTCATATGACTTGCGTCGTTGTACAAAAGTATAACCTCCTTCGCTTATAAAATATCAATAGCTTAAAAAATATTCACAACAATTATTATGAAGCATTTTTAGAAGAGAAATTATTAAACATTGAATAGCACAAATAATATAGTAAATTGTGTCTAAGAAATTAACTACTAAAAAATAGCTTCATCCCACACCCTAGAAAAAAAGATTAGCTACTCATGAAGAAGAAAATAAAAAAAAATGATAAATCAAATTAAAGTTGTTGAATCAGAAAAGCTCACAATTTTCTTTTTTGTCGATGTAACGACGTATTCTGGGAGTAGTACAAAGAAGAACTGACCAACAACGTCGTTGAATCTATGAAACTATTGAATTGATTAACGAATCAACGACGCCCTCCGTATGCAATAAACTCTATTGTCGCAATTACTATTCATTAAAATGTTACAAAAGGTGTTGAAACTAAAAGGAAAGACAACGGAAATAAATGACAGTTTATCTAAGCCTAATGTCTTCATCTTCTTCTTCCTTCTTCATAAAGGATATACAGGATTTTGAACTGAATTTTTCTAACCTCTTTTTCTGGCAGAGTTAGCCTTCCAATTTATTTTCCCACGACTCCTTTATATACTCCCATACAATTATAACTCCAAATCCCATAAAATATCTTTTATTGAATGACATAATTCTTGGCGGATCGAGAAATATTTTTTTCTCTTGAACAACTCTCGCTCTGTGTTGATTCTGGTTCCTTTCCTATCCAAGTTCTTTGATGTTGTTTCCTTAGCGAGAATGATTCGATCGATGTTGTTTCTTATTTCAAACATGAGATAAGATCTCTTTTGGATTATCACCGAGAATATTTATTTTCTTTCCTTCAGCAAACTTATTTTAGCAAGAACTCAAGATATTTCACGAGATTTTAGTTTCCATAACATGCACAACTCTTATATATACAAGGCAAGAAGATATTCTTGTCTTAAAACATGAAATTCTTCTCCAAATCACGTACACAACTTCGCACAGGTAAGAGAGAATTTTTCCCGCCAATATTTCCATTTGAAATGAAAGAGGTGAGTGCCTTTAACATAAATGTGGGTGCCTTTATCCAAGTCTTGGGGGTGCCTTTAACACTTTTTCAGGGTGCCTTTATAACTTTTAATTCGATTTTTTTGCAAAAGTTTATTCTTCAAAAACACCTAAAAGCACAATAAATAACAATATTAGTACAAAAATCGAGAGATAACACTATACAAATTGGGAACAAATAAGACACATAAATATGTCTATATCATTTTCTTTCTCAGTCTCAGTTAGCCGTCGAAGTCGATCAAGCTTAATTTTAGGACTTCGACGTGGCTTAAAATCCAAATCCTTACCTCCAATTGTCATTCGTAAATCAAAGAAAAGTACACTATGAGGTGCCATTGACAGATAATTTGAATTAAACCTTAGGAAAATACACATGAGGTGCCAGATTGAGAGAAACACTTTTTTAAACCTCTTAATAATTTCTACAAATAGGCAGAGACCACTACTGAATTTCTTAAAAATTGAAATTGAAGCTAATAATTATCACAAATCACAGATAGAGACCATCATTGAATTTTTATTACAAATTGAAATTGATGTTAATGATTACAGAAATCACATTAAAGATGTTTACCACTTACCGATGATCAACGTAACTGAATCAACGAAGCAACAAAGAGAATTGTGCCAGAAAAATTAGATTTCAAATCATCTGAGTTTTAGGTTTCAAATTAGGGTTTAAGTTAATCAAAAATGGAGTTGATCCCAAATATTAGAATCGTATACGGAATAATTTAAACCCATATTCTCCGTATTTTTTTAAAGGAAATAAATCGTATGCTTAACGTTTCAACCGACAACGTTAATTAAATAAAATTTTAATTAAAAAAATAATTGTACAACGGTCAACCACGGTCCTGACAACCAGCAAAAAAAACCGGCTTTACATGAGGTTTAGTTCAAAATAAGACTAATATGGACTAGTTAGTCCTCACCTGTGCAGTACATTTCGGCCGAAATGGCCGAAATTTAGCTGGAATTTCGGATTTCGGGGTAAAACCGAAACAAAATCCGGTACAGCGGTATGGCCGTTTTTTTTTGTTTTTTTTAATGAAAAATCAGAAAAAAAAAAAAAAAAATTATCCTTGTTTTAGGGTTTTGAATTGTTACTCGTATTTTTTATGATATTTTAGAATTATATATGGATATGATAATATCTATAATTAATCTAATGATCTCGATTAGAATTGTAATATTCTTGTTTAATTAGCATTTTAGACGATGAACTTTGAAGTTGTCTTGTTTCTCTTGTGTTTCCAGTTTGAACTTTGTATGAAATCCATGTATCTATATATTTTAGATGATTACTAGTTTTTCTTTCTAAACTTTGTGAAAAACGTTTATTATAACGTGTTAAAATATATTTATAGTTATAAAATGTGAACTAATATTTTTCTATAAAATTATAGGTATAAAATATATGGCGATATTTCACCGATATTTGAGACCGAAATTTTCCCGGTATACCGGCATACCAGTGTATCGCTCTCGACCGGTACGAACCAAATCCGGTATGGTACAACATTGGTCCTCACACATTCAACTAGGTACAAATTAGTCTATTATTTATTTAAATATAGAAAGAACACTAATAACCCTCGTGATTTACAATTTAGTCCAAAGTGATTCATGGTGATGTCAACAATTTTAAATACTATAAAAATAATTTAGAAATAATTTATCTTTTGAATCATTCGTCCAAAATTCACGAACTCTATATATTCGGAAAGCTCTTTTCGAGATCTACAAAAAGAGTACCCGTATGACTATAAAATTTTAATTTTCACTTCATCGTTATCTGATATGTACAAAAAAGTACACATGTACAAAATTTTCATAAGCTTATCCAGTCATTTTTTCACATGTACACCACTTTGTACACGCCTACAAAACAAGCATAAAATTAATCGTTCATATCCACACACAGACTATTTTTCATGAAATTTTCACTGGTACACCAATATATACACCCCTACAAAACATGGAACAAATCAACCATATTCACCTACAAACAAATCTATTTCATGGGAATTACACTAGTGCACCAGTATGTACACACATAACCATATTGTATAAACATAACATGGAAACTCAAATGAATTTGAACCATCAACCTCCACAAACCTTGTGATAGGCTTGGGCGCTCTACTATTTTGAGCTTTGAGCTTATAGGTCCCTAAAGATAAACAATAAAATAAATCAACATGTGCACAACTATGTACACAGTACAATTAACATGTGTACTGTGTAACAACCAATCATAACTAAAGAGAAATTTGTTCAAATTTCGCATTCATTTCAATATTTATCGTTCCCAAATCAAAATCATTACATAGTTCAAAATGTGATTCAATATCTAATTTAATGAAATTATAAAACCTTTAAATCTTTCCATTCAAATGAACTTCAATTAACCGAGTCTAAACTGTAAATCGACCGTATAGATCTTAACTAGGGTTCCAAAAATAATAATTCGAGATAAATTTTCAAGAAAACTAAAACTTAATTAAGCAGAACTGAATTTAAATAAAAAAAGTTTAAAAAAAGAATATGAAAATCGGAATCACCACCACCTTACGAGTAATATGATGAAAAACATTAAAAACATGTTGCATTTAAAAAATTAAAAACAATTGGATCAATGGATAGAAAACAGGCCAAATCTATAATAAATAAAGAAAAGAAAAAGAAATCATTGAAATAAACATAATCAAATATCAAAAACCTTATCTGAAACGAAAAATCATGAAAAACAAAAACCCAAATCGCCTCCATAAATCTCAAATATAAAAGTTCTAGTCTCTCTCTCTTTTAATGTATATACGATACCTAAACATTATATTTAGGATAATACGAAAAAAATATCGGGAGGAGTTTAGACTAATTCGTCCAAATTTTTAACTAAATGGTTTATGTAGGAGAGTTTTGGACTAACCAGTATTAGAGGTGGGGGACAGAACTCCTAAGAGCTGGGGGATAGAAGTCTTAGGAGATAGGACTAAAACGTCCAAAGCCTAATAAAAATAGGACTAACCTTTAATTCCTATATAAATAAATACTACCACAAGATTAATGTGAATAAGTGTACATTCACCTGGAATCTTTGATGCTATGAAATTATTATCGGCAACATATTTCACCAACACCATAACTACAAAAACAAAGTAAATTATGATTAGCACTATGAATTTCTATGACTACTAAAAGTTCTAGAAAAAGGGTTACTATCATTTTTTCATTCTAGCCTAAAATAACAAAGGTAATAATAGTTGGAGAAATTTTTAAAAACAGACATTTTGTTAAAAATACTGAAACTTAAGCGCATGAAAATATCGGTGATCAATATGAATATGATAAAATGGAGTTGTACTAGGTCTTTTCTTGCCATTGTAAGTCCTCAAATTATAGTCAGGTTTTCCCTCAGAATCCATAACGACAAAAACTTGGGAAAACCTAGACCTCTTTTAACTTCAGCTATAAGCCTCGCATCAAATTAATTCAATTCAAAATAACATAAGTAATATTAGAAGATTTAAGCTAGCATATGTTCACATAGATACTTCAATTCAATAACATAACTAAATTATGAGTGAATGGAAGATTGATAAGGAATTAAGAAATAAAACATTGACAAAGGACATGATTTAAGAGAAGAGAGAATGAATGACATTGATAAAGAATGAGAGATACAGAATTGAAAGAAATAAAAACCACGCGAACAAAACAATGTAATCTAGAAACTAAACAATAGACAAAGAATTGATGAAAAGAAAAAATAATATCGTCATGGAATTGGAGCCCTGTACTGATCATCTTCTAAGTAGACCTAAAAACTGAGCTTCCATATTTCCTTCTATTAATGAAGCAAAAGAAAAAAAAACTTAAAACCGATATTCGTAATAAATGATCCCTGTACTTTAAAAAATCTGTAATACCAACAAGAGAGACATATCATGCCCATCACAAGATGTCAACCATCCATTATGCAGTATGATTTAACAAAACACATTTTTCTCAATCTCATATCTGAACTTATGAAAAATGCACTCTTCTAAATATCAAGCTATAGACAACTCGTGTGCTTGAGACCTGAGAGTCCCCTGTGACTGAATGAACTAAGGTTTTCATCGTGACTCAGTCTTAAAGAGACCTACAGAGAGAACCTATAAGATTGGTTTTCTGACAACCAGCAACAAAAACCAGCTTTACATGAGGTTATTTGGTCTACTGATGTTCCTACCCCATACTCAACCACTTTTTTAAATTTTACCAACTTTATTGTTGATCCTCCAGTAGATATAGAAGTCATTCGTGAACCTAATATGTGTGTCTCTACTTTATGGAACCATAATCTCTCTGATTTCATTGTTTCCACATCTGCAGCTAAGGGGTTTACATTTGGGACCACATTTATAAACAACAAATGGAGACAAGGAACTACCTTTCAAAAGCAGAATTGCATATCATCTCTTTTAGATACAAAAAAAAAAAAGGTACAGATATTTGATCGTTTTGCTATTTCACAACGTACAGTAGGTTTTTTTTGGTTGCAAGTATCACATTACTATTATGGAGAAAAAAGAAGAAGAAAAAACCAACCTTCTAGAAACTTTGAACTTTTATCTGAGGTCAGCTATCTTAGCTTCTGCTGTAGCTAGCCGTTGTTGTCATACAGCTTCAGCTTTGTTTGCTTCCTTAACACGCAACTCCAAACCATGCTCATCAAGAGAAGATTTTTAGACTTTGAACTCGAGACCATGCTTGGTATTCTATATCTATAGCCTCAATGACATCCCTGCATAACAAACATACCACCATTCTAAAACCCAAATTTGCACTTGACCAATCATTAACAAAGAAACTGCAACAGGGTTAAGGTATCAGTCAACCACAATCAAGGTTGTACAATACCGGATTTCGGTTCGTACCGGTCGAGAGTGATACACTGGTACGCCGGTATACCGGGGAAATTTCGGTTTAAATATCGGTGGAATATCGGTGCATATATTATATACCTATAATTTTATGAAAAATTACTAGTTCACATTTTAGAACTATAAATATATTTTAACACGTTATAACAAATATTTTTTCACAAAATTTAAAAAGATAAACTAGTATTCATCCAAAATATATAGATCCATAGATTTTATACAAAGTTCAAACTGGAAATACAAAAGAAACAAGAATAACTTCAAAGTTTATTGTCTAAAATACTAATTAAACAAAGATATTACAATTTTAAGATCATTAGATTAATTATAGATATTATCATATGCATATATAATTCTAAAATATCATAAAAATATGGGTAACAATTGAAAACCCTAAAACAAGAATAAATTTTTATTTTTTTATTTTTTTTATATTTTTTTTAAAATAAAAAAACAAAAAAAAAATGATTGTACCGGTCAATACCGGCCGTACTGGCCAAACCGGTACAGTCCATACCGGCCGATATTCTCGGTCAAATACCGTTTACCGGTATACCGGATTTCGTCCCGCTTTTCGGCCGAAACCGATAAAACCGGCGGTATACCGGCCGTACCGGCCGGTATGGACTGCACTGACCACAATGCATGAACTACGAAGATCATCGCAAAAAGATATTCACCATGTACATGCTCTTTTCTATAAGAATAAAACGACAGCAATGCTAAAAAGTATAAAGAAAGAAATAATATTCCACTAAAACTTTGTAATGTGAAAACAACGGAATGTTATACTGAATATAAAGTCAAACTTTCTTTCCCATTTTCATAATATCTCTAGGTAGATTGGATTCCTAGGAGATGCATGTGAGCAAGTGATGCTCCCAACCAACACATAGGTACCTTTTTCATAACATCTCTAGGTAGATTGGGTTCCTAGGATATGCATGTGACCAAGTAGTGCTCCCAACCAACACATCTGTAGATTGGGTTCCTAGGATATGCATGTGACCTAGTAGTGCTCCCAACCAACACAACGGTACCAAAAACTTTCATTGGATGTAAGAAAATGTTTGCTGACTATAAGGAGAGACCAATTTGGAAAAGTAGAGCAAAGACAGGTCTAACAGTAATCCTACATCTTGACAGAAGACTAAAATCATCAGATTTTAACTCTTCTTGTGAAACAAACAAACTAAACCAGCATCGCACTGACCCATCATTAATATAGTTATTGATAATAAGTTCTCCAAGGAATTTTACTCAATCAGCTAAAGGGAAACAAAAGAAAAAGAAAAAAAAAAGAGCACACAGAAAACTGACAAGAAATATAGGAAAAAAAAATCACAATTAGTATAATAGAAAATCATGTAATTAATATTAACTTGAATCAGTTGATTCACGTATCTCTAGAAATAGCTTCAACTCTTGAACACTTTCCTTCAGATCATGAAGCTGCTGCAAAAAGGATAGATCACAAAAAAGTACTAACAGGTGACACTTTAAGCCCAAACAACCGAAGATAACATGAAGGGTAACTGAATGGTCACTTAAAATTTTGTATTTGAGTAAGTAATCACTTAAAACCCAATAAAAAAACAAAAGTGAAGAAATTTGGAGTTCTTTTATAGTGCCACTCTGCAATATATTTAAGTTTATGTGTTGCACTTTTCATATCTTATACACAAAATTGTACCACAAGTCAAATACACAAAGGAACAATTTTCAGAATTAGTCACACAAATTACACAACTTCTCATAAAGCTGATATACTCGTATTTTCCAGAACGAGAGCTTGTCTGTGGAGTAAGGAAAGAATCAATGTTCCCAAAGAATGCCAGTAGTCCAGGAAATATCTGAAAGGCATTAACGAAGAGTCACATAACCTAATCTATTGTCAATCAGGCTCCCGGTGAATTTAGTATGGACTACCACTTGCTTTCAAAGAAGAAAGATCAATAAGAAAGCTCGAGTGTAACGAACTATAATGGCAAGGAACATTGGATGGATGGATGGATCGAACCCCAACTTTGTACACCTAGGGAATACTTTCCAAGACTATCTTCCTCAAGATTCCTTCCAATTCTATGTGTAAAGTCCTCGCAAGTACTCAAGATTCTTATTCAGCCTCCTGAAGACTTGACCCAAGTATTTTAACAATGCGAAGTCCCCTCTTCTCTCTAAAATAAAACAGCTCCCTTAGAGCTTTAACAGTTACATTAGGCTGTAACAATGGTGTAGATACCTAGTTAATCTCTGGGTTTTATAGGATTCAATCCCTATAACATGGGTGAATGCCGTATCCAGGCTAGAAGAAAATAAAACACCGTGACCATATCATCAGTTCTATCACCGCAACGCAAGCCTAATTTGCTTGTTCTCTTAATTCAAAAAAAAAAAAAAAATCTTCCACTTGGTCTATCTGTGAGTACTGCATTGCATGTGTCAGCACAGACGCCAAGACTGTACCAGAGGTGAGACAGATGCTCGAGAAAGCATTAGTTCCAAGGATCACTAGAAATTGGCGGCATGTACGCTAATTATTTCCCGTGGAGCAACCAACACAAGGCTAGACATCGCAAGCACAACCTTACAATGCTAAAAAGGAATGAAATATCCATGACCTAGTGTCTTGGTGAGTTACTCAGATGTTCATGCCTGTATTGTATTACAGATTCGCATGCCCTGTTTAGATAGGCTGAAAGAGCACGTGAACTTTTAAATACCCATCTGACAGTCTACAGCTAAATTCATCCAACTGCCACAAGTTAAAACCATCTAAAATGTAGATGGCTGTCCTTGTTGCTCCACTTTCTGTTCAGAATCTTCTTCTCCTTCAACCAATTTTATTTCTCCAGTTACCTCACACAATCAACTAATGAACTAAACCAAGACTAAATAATACCATATGGCAAGAGCAGAACACAAAAGGCAGTGAGACTGATGTCTAGCTCCAACAATTTACAATGCACATTTCTAAAATTCTAAGTGCATCATGGTCACTTTACTAGGATCCAAGAATAGAAGGCCGCTTTATTTTTATCATCATTGTGTTCAGACTAAGATGACAAATGAGAAGAGGAAAATAAATACCTTATAGCGACTTCTTCCACTAATTCTATATTGTAGAGGGGAAATACTTTGAAACATTGCTCACTGCGGAACGCATCTATCAACAACATAAATGAAATTATTAGCACAATTTGAGATGAAAAATTTAATGTATTATCTCAGAGCTTCATCTGATGATAGTAAGTAGTATGGTGACCACGTTTTTAAGAAAAAAATGCTCTGAAATAAATTACATTCTACAAAAAAAGAAAATTATAAAATTACCAATTGATGGAGAAGCTCCACCACCGCCAGGTGTATTTGATTTCACTAACTCATCAGCCAGAGAACTGTGATTGTCGGTTTACACCTTTGGGCAACTTCAGTCCAAGTTGATTTAAATCATAAACACCATATTGAGAGGCTTGAGCCTTGAGCCTCCTTTCCAACAACTCGTTCAAGCTACCCACGCTTTTTCTTGAGATTATAAAAATCAAATATCTACTCGTTAAAACTTTCATATCTTCCTTATGCATTCGATATAGTGCCCTAAATTGGCCATCTTCAACTTCTCCTGAATAGGATTGTCAATCTCATCAAGGACAAAGCTGACTGGTGAAACAGTAGAAATGATAACATAATTTTCCTCATTTCCCACATTTATTTCATATAACTGCGAGAAAATTTTCCTTAGTTCACAAATCAATACCTCGTAGAAAGACTTACTCACGGGAATTACATTAACCACTAGAATTCCAAGCGTGTTAAGAGCCATTTTAGCATCCAAAAGTATCGAGTTTTGAACAAAATCTAATGGTGGAGCACCTGGACCATTCATAGCATCATTAGAATCTAAATCAACCATTATAATGTCAAACTTCGACTCATCCTCACCACAAGTAATCAACTGCTGATCACTCTCTACATCTGCACTTGTAATAGATGCCACAAACCCTGCTTGAACTCCTCTCCTGGCAACACTCTTTATGACATCAATACCGTCACCCACGAGGATTTGAAAAAATTCACTTTCCACCAAACCAAAATATCGTTGTGCAACATTCACAACCATCTCATCATTGTCCACCCCAAATACTTGAAACCCAAATTGGGTTCTCAAAAATGTAGGCAACGCTCCTCCACCAATCCCAACACAGAGCACCTTAGGCTTCAACCCCAAACAAACATGCTTATCTAAATTTTGAGCAATAAGAGATAAACTGGCCACCATTGGTGCAAGGTAAGGATGCACCAAGCAACCAACATCAGGCTCAAATTCCATTTCACTGATCCTAAGATTAACAGAATCAACTTCTATTCTATCCGGAACAATACGCATTTCCGTCTGAACTAAATTCGGCATTCTTTTAAACCTTAATCTCCTCCTAAACTCTCTTCTTACCAAATCCAATTTATCATCCACATTATTTTCAATTTCAACATCTTCCACTATCATTTCTGCTACACAAGAACCAACACATTTCTCAACTAATACACTACAAATCACATTATCTTCATACGTTACAAACGGAATTTCAAAATTTTCATTCAAACCTTTAAAATACGCTTTAGGCGATACTGCAATGAGGAGAGGGAGCAAAGCTTCCTCAAATTCCGCTAGGTACTCTCTATCACCGTCAAGTATCGGACGACGGCTATAATTTACAGGCAAATCACCGCGAGGGAGATTCCCTACTAGGATTAACCTAGAAATTTCCTGTAAATTTGATAGAAGTTGGAAATTTCCAGCTTTTGTGGAGAAGATCCAGTCATCCTCTCGATCTATTGGGATTAACATCGCGGCGATTTGAGTTGGATGATCAGAGGATTGAATAATAGTGGAATCAAGTACTGTGATTCTTAAGAAATTGCCGTAGGAAGAACTAATGGTAGTATATTCTGTTAAGTAATGAGGATTTGGGAAATCAAAAAAGATGAATTGAGAAGGAACTAGGTTCTCGAAGGTACCTTCATCAATAGCCATGAATGCAGTTGCTAGTGAGTGATGAACAAGAATCTGCAGCAAAATTTTTTTTGCAATTTTTAGGAAATTGCTTATTGCAAGTCTAAAAGATGGAGTTAGCGCCAATTTTTAGGGCACTTTCTGAAATCTGGCCAGAACAAACTAAGAGTAAGGGCAATTCCTATGGGCTTTGCCAATATGGACTCTCACTCAACAAATGGGCAAACCGGACGGCCGAAGGGACGGGGGTATACATCGAGACACATCAGCCGTGCGACAAATATTTGGTCCCGAGACTAATGTTGTCTCGAGAGACAGGTTGTGTTGTTGAATGCAGGGACGGAGCCAAAAATCTTTCTATGGAGAAGTAACATCTTGTTACGGGTAATAATTAAGTAAAAAAGAGTTTGAAAGTCCAACTTCTAAAAAAAAATTAGGTTAAATTAGGTTTGGAAGCCAGTTGAATAGAGGTAGCAACTGCACACCGTTGTTATACACTGGCTCCGCCCCTGGCTGAGTGACGGATTTTTAGTTGCGTGATACAACTTTTGTCGCTCAGCGATGGAGGCTAAGTCGCACGACAAAATTTGTGTTGCTCAATGGATGATCCGAATTCAGATGATCTTTTTGAATTTTTCATAAATACTTATCATTTCACCCATTTCAAATTATACCTTTTTATACCTTGAATCTCGCACAAATCTCTTTTAGTTTTAATTAAATTTTTCCTAATCTCTTAAAAGTGGATCAACCCCTAGTTGGTGGTCATAACTATACTCCAGACAAAAAATTTATCTATTTGTAGAAACAATTGTTTTGGGGTAAAAACAAAACTTGTAAAAAGTGGGGGGAGCTGAAATACTTGTAAAGGTATGAGATATCAAAATCGTACAACATCCTCCTAACGGTCGTTCGAGTCCTACTTCGGTTACAAAGGAGGAGAAAATGTTGATCTTAAGAGGGAATCATAAAAAGTAATGAAATCATGATGTGATGAATTTTACTGTGATTTGATTAACTACTTTGCAAAAAGTTAGACTTGTTTACATAAGTCTGATGTTATTTTCAATAGATTGAGTTATCTATTTATAGTAGTAGTATAACACACTGATCTCGTAAGAGGTTGGTGTTATGGAGGAATAGAGACCATAGAGGTAGTGGTGAAGACATGCCGCAATGTTAAAGGAAGACCTACATACGGCCACTACTCCTTTCATCTCCCAACCATTCCCACGACCTTATTACTTTCTCATCATGAGTGTATTGCTACATCGCATTTTTTATAGACAGCCAGCCAAAACCCCAATAAACATCTCTAATGTGACATATTTGATGTCTCGTAGAAAATTAATACTAAAGTTATTACTAAAATAATTTAAGTCATAAGTGTGACTTACTCAATTAATTAGTTAAACAGACTGACTAGTGTCAAGTCTAGTAAGGTTAGTAAGTCAAGCAGAGTATATATATATACTCCATGACATTATCAGGGAATTACACCTTAATAACGCCAGTTGCGGGCATGGTGATCCTACTACCAGTAATTTATGTCAGTTGCCAATAATTAAGTAAGTTGGGTACCCATGATAATATAGCACTTCATGGCATCAATGTAAGACAATGAATCACCATCAAGGAGTACAAAGATAAGGAGTAAATAGATAATAATGCCTTTTTACACCCCCTTATTAGTCATTACGCCCATTTGTGAGTTACCCACACATTCTTCAAAACCTGGCTCCTTTCCTCGAAGTTTTCATATTTCATGAAAAGGTTACTAAATTCCATATGATTTGAAGGGTGATTTTTGCTTGGTCCTGGTAGCCCCCGTGGAACAATCTAGGAAAAAAAATACTAAGGCCAAGCATTATAGTTGGGCGTTTTTCTTATTATATCTTGAATATAGCTAAGCCAAAAGCAATAAAAAAACAACCACTATGCCATAGTCAAATTTCTTAGCTTATATAAATGAAAATTGAGTTTCCGTCCAAACAATAATACGAAAACTCAATCTCCATCAAATTATTTTTTTTATCCAAAATATATTTAATTATATTTTATTAAATATTTATTAAGAATTAAAAAATGATTAAGAGAAAAATTAGGAGATATTATAGGGAATAAATAAGTTTGGGAAAATAAAGAGTTAAAAGAGAAATATTATGAACAGAGGAAAAAACAAAAAATAAGTTTTTATTAAGACGAAATCTCAGTTTCCTTCAAAACCATACAAAAACTGAATATCCGTAAAGTAGCTTTTTTGGACAGATATTAAGTTTCCGCATTCTATTTCTTAGCTACAAGGTGCATCAGATATGTGTGCTTTGCTAGCTAAACTATATTTTAGACCACATTATAATTAAAAAATGAACCATCGTAATTGATCTTAGCTATAATGTAGGTAAAGTTAAGCTAAAAATCTAAAACACTCACCATAGTGCTTGGCCTAACAAATAACAACATAATACTTCAAAAAGAAAAGAAAAAAAAGAGACAAGCAACAACACAAATGACCACATGGGCTCACTAGTGAAGCCAGAGCTTCACCGAACCCATCACTCATCAAATATAATCCAAAAGCCCTAAGGTTATTTCCGTCTTTCTAGTAAAAAATCTTGGTATAAAAAATAAAACTCGTTAGGGTTTTTAGTTTCTCTCTCGTAGTAATCCAGAGGCGGAAGAGGAAGAAGAAGAAATAGGAAATTAGGGCAAATCTAATTTACAGCCCAAGAACTCAATCATGGTTCGTACTCTCTCTTTACTGTATTCATTTTCTTGCTGATTGAATCACTCATTGATGTTGTTTTCTGCTCATTTGTGCGATTCTGGTTAGAAGCATGTTAGGGCTTGTAATCGCATTGTTCTGTTTCCATCATGGAGATCTGTATGCGATTGTTATTTTTAGTTGATTAACTTAACACTCTGTAGGTGTCATGGTAGTTTCTGGTGTGTTTTTCTGTAATTATGTTGGATTATTTTGAAGTCTTTTAGACTCTGGATGGACTTTGAAATTGTAGTTGTTTCTAATCTTAATGGATAAACCTTCATTGATAATTGCAAATTGAAGTTATTCAAGTAGCGTGAAGAGAACTTATTCATGTATTGCTGAGGCAATGTACAAGGGGGAGAACTTTGTTGATAGCTGTATGTATACCTTAGGGGAATAATTGTACAGTTTGGTGAAATGCTGACTGTTTCTTTTTTTTATACTTTTGAGATGGTGAACTAGTTAGGTAAGTGAGCACGCGTTCGATCAATAACTTCAGATAGTTTATGACGCATGGTTTATAATAGGTTGCTGTAGCCTGTAGTAGAACTGTGAGGGTTTTACTTGTTTGCTCAGTTGAATGATGTTTTTTATGAGCAATTGTTATGATTCACCTGTATGGCTGTATCTGATTTTGAAAATTTTAAAAGTGGTATATCTTCTGACCTTCTGATTGTTTTGATTGGTTCATTTGATTCCAGGCGAGGGGATTGAAGAAACATTTGAAGAGGCTTAATGCCCCTAAGCATTGGATGCTTGATAAACTGGGCGGTGCTTTTGTAAGTATAGAATCTTCATTTTATTTGAATTTATTTTATGTTTACTCGATTTTAAGTATCTAATCCTGAAAGAATTTGTTATGAAGGCCCCTAAGCCATCATCTGGACCACACAAGTCTAGGGAATGCCTTCCTTTGATTCTTATCCTGCGAAACAGATTGAAGTATGCCCTTACATACCGTGAGGTCATTGCCATTTTAATGCAAAGGCACATTCTGGTGGACGGGAAGGTCCGAACAGACAAGACCTACCCATCAGGGTTCATGGGTATGTATTACAGTATACTCTACTCTTACTGGTGCTATTTTCCTTCTCTTTAGTCTTCACATGTTCTTGTATTTTTGCTGAACAATCTAGTTCTACACCTGCATCTTAGAGTTCAAAACTTAGATAATTCCTACAAGGGTGTTCTTAGGCTGTGTACTCTCAGGATTTAATGGTTTTATAAAGTATCTTTTTATGAATTTGAAGGAAGTCAGTGAATGGTCTCCTTGTCTAGTGGTTCTTTTGAATCAAGAAAGTTAAATTTTTGACAGTATCCCAAAAGGATGTCCTTAACCATCTTGTACCTTCGGCATTTTGATGTGTATAGAAAATGTGCACCTCTGTAGGAGATAATTCTGTAATTTGTTTCTGGGCTCCATATATTTCGTTTGATGTCCCTGAATGTCTGCCGCTTACCATGACCTTTTGCGAGTAATTAATACTAGTATATTTGGGTTTTTTGAGTGTGTGAAATCCTGATATTGCTTCTCTGTCAACCTTACTAGATGTTGTATCCATTCCAAAGACAAATGAGAACTTCCGTCTCTTGTATGACACCAAGGGACGCTTCCGTCTGCACTCAATCAAGGATGAAGAAGCTAAGGTTAGTCTTTTAGTTTTTTAGGTAAATCATGTCTACGAAAAATGCAGCAAATATCTTATCTTGATCTCATCCATGAAAATTTTCTCTTTGTAGTTCAAGCTCTGCAAGGTCAGGAATGTACACTTTGGCACAAAGGGTATCCCATACATTAACACCTTCGATGGTCGCACAATCCGTTACCCTGACCCTCTTATCAAGGCTAATGACACCATCAAGTTAGATCTTGAGAGCAACAAGATTGTTGATTTTATCAAGTTTGATATTGGTAATGTCGTCATGGTTACTGGAGGTAGAAACAGAGGTCGTGTTGGTGTTATCAAGAACAGAGAGAAGCATAAGGGAAGTTTCGATACCCTTCACATCCAGGATTCTACTGGCCATGAGTTTGCCACCCGTTTGGCCAATGTGTTCACCATTGGGAAAGGTACCAAGCCATGGGTTTCACTTCCAAAGGGCAAGGGTATCAAGTTGTCTATCATTGAAGAGGCAAGAAAACGTCTTGCAGCTCAAGGAGCTGCTACAGCTTAGGCTCATTGAGATGTTCTGTTTTGCAGCATGGAAATTAATCTTAGCTTAAGAGAACAAATGCTGTTTTAGTTTACTTTTAGCACAAAATTTTGAAGATGATTTTCATTTAGGTTTCCAACATTTCTAAGAGATTATAGCTTAATCTATTGTGTTTCTTTAATACATCTACTCTTTTCCTGCATTTTTCTTTTTCATTTTGTCAGTTCTGCCTGAACTTTGCATAAATACAGCGACCAACTTTTTTGTTCTTCTTAGACTGTTCGTCCGGTATGATTGCAATCCAACAAGCAATCCAACAAGCAATCCAACAAGCAAACTTTCTTCTTAGGCTCTGGGTGAAATTGCAATCCAACAAACAAATTCAATCAAGATTATATCAATGGGTTCATATGAAGCATTTTATATCATATCTTACTCATAACATTATTTTGCAACAAAGAGAGCAGGGTCGTACAACTCGTACGGAAGAAAGTTTACGATTATGTTATATCATATTTCAAATCACAGCTACTGGGGGCATATCTTCAACGCAAGGTGGTGGCACGTCAGATACAAGCTTTGGCAATGCTCCTAAGTCCTAACCGTCGTAATCAGGATAGGTACTCTCTTCACGTCAAGATCAGCACAAATGTTGCTGCATCTGTCTTTATGTGTCTGGCAATTTTCACAACATTTTCCATCAACATTGAACGCGCATTGATGTAGAGGAGGCTATTTTTCTTTTTTAGTCTTGTTCGTACAGACAGAAATTTGAAGATACTTGTAGGAATATAAGCAACAGATATTTTGTTTATTCTTTTACACTCTCCTTCTTCTTAATTTCGTATAGATTATTCAAAGGAAGCACAATAAGAGAGAACCAAAGAAAGAAACAGAAAATCAAGATTACTTAAGGTTCTAGATGGGGGGTTCAGAAAAACGTTTCATGAAGATTTGGTTCCATGAATCCTAATCTCGACCTTGAAATATCGAACTCTAAGAAAGATATCTGACGTGCACCAATAACGATGGAAGCCGTAGGCTTTGAACCTCCATCAAGAACTCCAACACAGTCGACACCATCCTTAACTCTTACAAGATCAAACAAACTAACGTTCCATGCACTCTTAGGAAAGATGAAAGACACACTTGCTCCACCTGGTGGATACGAACCGGAAAAAGCTAACACATGAGGCAAGGTGGATGAGTTGTAACAAGCGGTAAATGGCGCGACTGGAGCAACCCTTGAAATGTTCAATGGTTCCTCCCCCCATATACCATTCTGAATGTTCCATTCTTCAGCCCATCTAATATGAGTCTTAATAAATGCCTTGTATATTGATGTCTCCAAAGTAGTATAAGGAATTCGAATGTCGATTTTCGTACCTCCAATGCCAGTTTTTTTGTTGATGGACAACAACTTTTGGTTTATTGGTACAGTATAACCGTGTACCTTGATCGATTTCAAGTCGATGTAATATTCCTCCCTACTCTTTGGGTTAATCAAGAGTGGGGTGTAAGTTAAAATTCTAGTCGCGAAATCCGTCTGAACCCAGTTGATATAAATGTAAGGTCCACCCCCAAAATAGATCCTAGAGCCATGGTCATTATCACCCCCGTTTTCGACTAATTCCACAGCGAATATGCGGGAGAATCGACAAGAAACTGCAAACTGTGGAACTAGAGAAAGAGAAGAGGAACGCCCAAGACCAGCCACTCCTTTAGCACCTTTAGCAAGTCCATTTAACATACTGCCAGTAGTCGTACAACCGAATGCAATCCTGCGAGCTGAAGCAACCGGAAACGCATCGTTCGATATAATAGTGACAAGATCTGAAATAAGCTCACCTTTTCTGACAGAACGGGTTACTGGGTTACTTGTGAAAATGCTACATGCACTGTTAGCAGTACCATTGCACAATTCACTTGTACCGACTGCTGGTTTGTTTGGTAGAGAACATTGAGGTGACGCGCATTTGACTGCTTGATACGTTGACGAATTGTAGCCTTTATCACAACGAAGCCAAGGTAATTTTCCTCCGAGATCGAGAACTAGTTTTACGTCTGCTCGAGGAGTTCCCTGGTTGATTTTGATCATATATTGGAGAGTTGTTGGATCTCTCTCAAGATCAAAGAATATACTTGCAGGTTTAGAAGAAGTAATAGGTATTTGAGCATTGGAGAAAGAAGCAAAGACGAACAGAAGTAGAAAATGAATAGCTGAAGAAGCCATAGGATTTAGAAAATGGTGACAGAAACTAACTAGACATGAGTTTTATTTATAGAGTGCCTGCAAGTCAACTTACATATCTTTACAAATGGGGTATTGTTTTGCTTAATTTGTACTTATCATAAATTTCATGCATGTGGTTGAGTAAATCCAGTGCCAGCACTTAATGCTGATCAGAAGTAATTGAGCAAAGAATAGGATATTTTCCGGATTAATGCAAACACTAACACTTGGCCATATGAACGTACACTGTCACTCAGAATACTAATTAACTAGATCATAATCTTATAAGACCTTATCATGTCTAATTAGAGCTTACAGTACATGTGAGCAATCAAGTATAAGGGACTATACAATAACACAATTTACCATACTTAATCTTAATAAAATGGATATCATTGATATTATAAAATAATAAAATTAATCAATAATAAAATAGATGAAACAAAGATAATAATCTTCATATTCAAATCATAATGAAGACGATGTCTAATATGGTTCGGTCAACACGACCTTCGTACACAAATAAAACCCCATAGGATAAATACCATCAAAACAATCTGAGATAATTTATATTTATGGTGACACTCTTTATTTATAAAGTAAATACCAAAATAATTAAGATATCATCTTATTAATGAGATTATATCTTAATAAACTAAAATATCTCCTAATTAACTAAAATATATGAAATTAATTAGGTAATTTTTTATTAGAAAACTACCTAAATTATATAAGATTTTTTATTCTTGGAAACTTAACTTGATCTCCGTCGATCTTTTATATTACTTGATCTCCGTCGATCTTTTGGTAATTTGAGTGTTGATCACTTCATCTTAACTTTGACCACCTTGTTTGTTGAATAAACTTGAATGCTATTCTTAGTGGATTTATTAGTCTTCAGTTTTTCTCTCTTGAATAAGATTTATTAGTCTTCAGTTTTCCTCTCTTGAATAAGATTTATTAGTCTTCAGTTCCTTTTTTGTTTAGTGCCTATATAAAGGCATGTTGATCTCGTTTGATGTATAACTCAGAGAGTAATATAAAAAAGCTGAATAATCTTGTGAATTCATTTGAGTTATCAAATTGGTATCAGAGCGAATGGCGAATGTGACGGGTCAAATGTCGCTACCACGACTAACGAAGGGGAATTATGAGAATTGGAGCATTCAAATGAAAGCTCTTCTTGGGTCTCAAGATTTGTGGGAGATGGTCAAAGAAGGTTTTGAAGAACCAAAAAGTACCACGGGATATCGAAGGATAACGCGGCACTATACATGTTGTTCCGAGCCGTTGACGAGTCAAGCTTTGAGAAGATTGCCGGTGCAACTACTTCAAAAGAAGCGTGGGACATTTTAGAAAAAGTGTTCAAAGGAGCCGACCGAGTTAAAAAAGTGCGTCTCCAAACTCTTCGTGGCGAGTTTGAGAGCATGAAGATGAAGGAGTCAGAAGTTGTATCTGACTATATCACGCGTGTACAAGCCGTGGTAAACCAACTTATTCGTAATGGTGAAGCAATAACCGATTCACGAGTTATGGAGAAGATTTTGAGATCTTTAACCGATAATTTTGAGAATGTTGTGTGCGCGATAAAAGAGTCAAAGGACCTTGCGACGCTTACAGTCGACGAGCTTGCCGGTTCTCTCCAGGCACACGAACAATGTAAGAAGAAAAAGAAGGAGGATACACTAGAGCAAACACTTCAAACCAAGGCGACAATTAAAGACGAAAAGGTACTATATTCTCAAAATTTCCAAGGTAGAGGGCGTGGCCGTGGAAGCCATGGAAATGGTCGCAACATTCGAGAAGGGTACTCTAAGGAGAAGAAACAATCGAGTCAACCAAACTGGCGTGGAAAAGAACGCGGTCGAGGAAAAGGCGTCCAATCGAACTATTCCAACATCGAGTGCTACAAGTGTCACAAGTATGGTCACTACGCGAAGGATTGCTACTCCGACAAATGTTATAATTGTGGTAAAATGGGGCATCTTGCAAAAGATTTTCGAGCCGAAAAAAAGGTGGAAGAAATAACTAACCTGGCCTTGGAAGATGATGAGAATGAAGGTTTTCTCTTGATGGCTCAAAATGAAGACAACATCAACAACCACACTCTGTGGTATCTCGACTCGGGGGAAAGCAAACACATGTGTGGTCACGAGTGCTTATTCAAAAAGATGCAAAAGATTGAAGATGGTCATGTGTCTTTGGAGATGCATCAAAGGTGGAGGTCAAAGGCCAAGGTACTGTTTGTTACTTACAAAAGGATGTCTTGATAGGGTCGATCCAAGATGTTTATTACGTACCAGATCTCAAGACCAACATTTTGGGTTTGGGGCAACTCATGGAGAAAGGTTACTCGATACTCTGATGTGATAGAATATAGTGGTAAAAAGAGGTTCGATTCTCGAACTTGTGAAGGTAATGATTTTAGAAAATATTAGACTTAATCTAAACAAATAAAAATCAGGAAAATAAACTAGAGATGATTTTTAGAAAATATGGAGAAAACCAGGAATCAAGATTCAGTTATTTCTAACAATTTATGTGATTAATCGGGTAATTCTTTTAAATAAATTAAGCTCAAATATTGCCAAATAGGTTTTATGCAAACAAGTAGAGGTAAATCATAAGCATGGGACATCAGAGGTTGTCAATCCAGCATGACCCATCAAACAAAAACACCACTACTGAAAGAAAACCGTTTTTCCTATTACGAAACTATGCAATTTTAACAATTAAAGAATTATAATTAATTAATTAAAAATAGACTTACCACATAAAATTGAGAGAAAAACCTCCTCCATCATCCCAGTAAATATACTTAGCTCATGGTGAAGAAAACTTGCTCAAAAGATCTTTTCATTGCTCAAAATATTGATTACAAGGTTGAATAATGGTGTAACAGCTGAACAGACGCGTTTATAAGTGTTGCAAGATAGGGTTTAGCCGTTATAAAAGGCTAAGGCAATTGAAAAGGGAAAGGAAATTCAAAACTATAGGCAACATAACAACAACACTTTTTAGGTGTTGCTGTGTCTTCTTCTCCGATGGCGTTGATGATGAAGAACAGCAGGCCGTCGGTGACCGGACAGCAGCAGTTGGCCGGATCGGTCCAGTTTCCGGCAATTCCGAAAAGTGATTTCTAAGCTATCTCCCCCGTTCTTCTTGGCTTCTATTGGTATATATAGGCTCTAGGGATCCTTGTGAGTCTTCTAAACCTAATAAAACTCCTTAAAACACTCCCAAATTCATCCAAATCCGAATCAAAGTATAATACCATTTTTCCGGCGAAACTCGGATTTGGGGCTATTTTTCCGGCGTAAACCTCTCATTCTTCACGTGTTTAGTCTTGTATGGTTCCATCTATCTTGTGTATCAATTTGAATCCTAAAACAACTCAAATTCACGTGAATCAGAACTTCACAGTTGAAACAGACGATTTCCGTCCCGATATTCCGATCCGTGACTGGCAGTTGACTCGGTCAACTCGGGTTGACCGAGTTGACTCGGATTTGACCCGGTTTTGACCGAGTTGACCAGAGGGTGCCCCTTATCCACTTCTAGGGTGCCAAATAACATTTGTCCCGGGTGCCTTTATCACTTTTTGAGCCAATTTTTCTACAATTCTTTATTCTTCTAGTGTACCTACAAAAGCATAAAAACACGTAATATTTGCAAAATCGAATACTAACTTAATAGAAACTAAGGCGCAATTTAGACACTAAAATGTGTCTATCATACTCTTAGAAGACCGGGTACTACACTTGAAGGATAAACAAGGGCTTCTAGTTGCTCGAGTCGAGATGGGAAGAAATCAGATGTACAAACTGAATTTGAGAAGCGTACGAGAAAAATGTTTGCGAGTCAACGCAGAAGACAAGGCGTCGTTGTGGCATCTCCGTTTTGGTCACTTACATCATGGGGGTCTAAAAAAGTTAGCAAAGAAGAACATGGTCCACAGGCTGCCGGACATGGACTATGAGGGAAAATTTTGCAAAGAATGTGTGTTTGGCAAGCAAGCGAGAACCTCGTTTCAAAAGAAGGCAGATTATTGAACTAAACATGTTCTCAAATTGATTCATACCGACATATATGGACCAATCACCCCCGAATCTTTCAGCGGTAAAAGGTACTTCATTTCCTTTATCGGTGATTTCTCACGGAAAACTTGGGTTTATTGTTTGAAAGAAAAATCCGAGGCATTCGAGGTTTTCAAAAATTTCAAAGTGATTGTCACAGACCGGAAAATTCCGCCTTCGGCGCGTTGCGCTCGGCAGGCCAGAAATCCTCGATCCGCGATATTTAAAGAGGGTAACCGGACCTTAAAGCCTAACTTCTCACTAGAAAGTGCAGGTAAATTTTTTCTTTCCAAGCATGCCTTGTAAGCATTATACTCGAAACGTAGTTCCCACATTATTCAAGCTACGTTTATACCATTCCAGGTATATTTCCCATTCCAAACATGCTTTATAAGCATGGTACTCAAACCGTAGTCTCCATATCGTTCTATCAAACCCTTGACCTGCAAACGGTGCAAGGCCATTAAAGCCCATGGTGGATGCCTTTGATTAGCATACCTGTCATGGACCAGAAAATTCCGCCTCCAGTGCGCAGCGCTTTGCAGGTCAGAACTCCCCGATGCGTGACTTTGAAGAGTGAAACCCGACCCTAAAGCCTAACTTCTCGCTGGAAAGTACATGTAAATTTTTGTTTTCCAAGCCTACCTTGTAAGCATAATTCTCGAAACGTAGTTCCCACATCATTCAAGCTACGTTTATACCGTCCTAGACACATTTGCCTTATCCAAACATGCTTTGCAAGCATGGTACTCAAACCGTAGTCTCCATATCGTTCCAACTCACCCTTGACCTACAAAGGATGCAAGGCCATCTAAAGCCCATGGTGAAATGTCTTTGATTAGCATACCATTCCAACTTACCCTCATCATACCAAGGGTTGAAAGCTATACAAGCTAACGGGGACGCCTTTGGCAAGCATCACAAAATCTTCAATCGTTGTCCAGGCCTAACTTATGCCTTGGACCAATACCTAGGCTATTTCAAGCCTAAGCTTTCGCTTCATCAATCCAGCTTCGACCATGCGCTGGAGCCTGCACTTATCTTGTTCTTTCCAAGGGTGCAACATCCAGGCACATGCCATTCCATGCATCCACGGTTCCAAGGAAGTATGAAAAATCCCTCAAATGGAATTGCAACTACCCCATCAAGTGTGCCAATAATCATCTATTGCTTAGCATTGCCGAGCCAGATGATATGAGTTACCATAGTATCGCAATCATCTCCCAAATTAGATGATATGATCGACAAGGTGCTGCACCTCAATGCATTGCATTGCGGCTGCCTACGTACCCAACCCGTACCTTGATGGGATCAAGCATGACCGTAGTTCATCAAAGGGTCAATTCAAAAGGGACAAGCAACTTAAGCCCATTAAGGCAAAGCCAACACTGACTCCAACTTATTTGCAAGGATGATGTGATTTTATATAATGGTAAAAAGAGGTTCGATTCTCGAACTTGTGAAGG
>JAJJMC010009299.1:453795-466237 GCA_023531435.1 Papaver californicum | reverse complement strand
TAGTGCAACGCTTATTTTCCCATAGGTTTTTACGTGGCGAGGGGTCGGAGTTCTAAGATCTTCCACCACCGTATGCTTGCTTTTACCTTTCGACTTGCCCCTAAAAACAAAACAAAGACTACTTAACTAAATTCAAACAACAAAGCATGAAGTTGGGATAAAAAAAACTTTGCCAAATAATAACACACAATCGAGTTAATAGAACAAAAATTTCGGTCAACAATAAAAAAGTACGCTAGCATCCATCATTTTTCCTCTAAAACAGTATAATGTTCAGTTGGAGTGTTTATTTGGAGCATAGACGAACTTTAATTTTACATTTTGGACTAAAAAGTTCGATTGAAAGAACAAAGTATCGATATAGTCAAACTCTTAAGTTCGGCTAAAAAATCTAGAGAGAAAAAAGTTCGGCTAGCCCTAAAATTATTTCTCAACTGAACTGTTCTTCGCGTTCTTGAAAAACAAAAAGTTCATCTGAGACGAGAAGGATAAAATTATGTGTTTAGCCGAACTTTTTATTGAAGCTATATTTTGGACCCTAGTTTTTATGATTTCTACTCGAATCGACAATAAAAAATGCATCTAATAGAAGGGGTTTGTCGGAAATTACCTTCTAATCTGCGTGTTGGGTTGATTAGGAATTGGTTCTTAGTCAACTGCCGGCCAAAATCAACGGTAATCATCAAGCGGCCCAGTTTCAGCCCAGTTTTCCCGGCCTGTACATCAGCCCAGTTCGCGTTTGCACCACCATCCCCTGTTGCCGACGGCCATTTCCCCCCGAGATTGCCTATGGCCATTAACAAATTTGTTATTGTATTTTTATTTTATTTTTGGCAAATCGGCTGATCAATATATGGGATCTGATCTTGGATGCGATGCAATCAACTTGATGTATATATTTATAAGTTGGTAAGTGGGATACTCAAAAGGTGGAGCATGTTCTCCGTTGATCTTATGATTCTTATCAACATTTGTTAGTTGCACACAACACTCTACCGCATTAAGTTGCTATTTTTCAATATACTAGTATCATTTTTTCTAGTTTCAACGAAATAAATTCTAAGCACAAATGGAACCCATGAAGTACTGGATAAGAATAATCTACATTCGACTCATTATGGTCATTGGTGCTGGTACATTGGTTTGGATATCATAAGCAAAAAAGATGAACGAAGAAAGCAAAATACGACAGAAATAAAGCAGGGGAGACAGAAAATATAGATTACTCAGGGTTCTAAAATTCATGAAGATTTGGTTCCATGAATCCTAATCTCGACCTTGGAATATCGAACTCTAGGAAGGATATCTGACGTGCACCAATAACGATAGAGGTCGTCGGTTTTGAACCTCTATCAACAACTCCAACACAGTCTGCATCATCATTGACTCTTACCAGATCAAACAAAGTAATGTTCCATACACTCTTACATGAGAACTAATGTCTGTTACAACAGTTGTAGACAACTGTCACTAACTAATTTTGTTAGAAAGAATCAATTGATTCTGTTATTATCTACATTATTCGGTTATCTGTAATAGTTAACCTGTTAGTACATGTTATTTTTTTTAATTTCTGTATAAGAGTCTTGTCCTGTAACAAACTTTTTATCTTTTACAATATTATCAATAACACTAGCTTTAACTCTAGTTTTTTCATGGTATTATTGTGGTCGATCCTCCATTAAAAACTTTTAGAAGAAATTCTACAACCAAATAATTTTATTAGAAAGTTTATCTAGTTTCTTGATGAACTTTTCTACAAATTTTCATTATAAGATTCTGTGAACTAATCAGTTCTTTAATGGCATCTTAATTCATTGCTTCCGCTAAATAATTGGAGATTTCTCCTCTTTCTTTCAACAACATTCATCACTTCATTTATACTACTGTTGATTCTACAGACATTTCTGTTAGTCTGGGGCATATAACAGTTTATGGAGAAGCCCTTAATGAAAGAAAATGAAGAATCACATTATAACGAGGATGATAATGCATCAAATCAATAGGTATTGTGTTAAAAAACTCAAAAACTCATTTTGTGTGCGTTTGTATATGATTGTTGGCAAAGAAATCACCATTTTTGCATGTATTTAATGTTGTCTACGTCCCAGAATCGGTAGATAATGTAATAAATTATCTACCAATTATACACACTGGATTCAAATTCGGTGTAATCGGTAGTTTCGTAAGATCACTTACTACCGATTGTAATGAATCATCCCCAAACCTATTTTTTCCCAATTTCCGATTTTATTGTTCTTATATAATCGATAGTTCAATAAACCTAATTATCTACCGATTATAATACATAACCCAAACTAATATTTCTACGCATGAACTCATATAATCGGTAGTTTAGGGGGATATATTATCTACCGATTATATCAGTAGCCCCAAAAATATTTTTCTCCAGATTTTGAAAATGTTGAATTTCTCTAATATCACAATCGGTAGGTTAATCGAATACCTTATCTACCGATTGTCATAGCATCCCCATAATTAAATTTTTGAAAATTTTAAAATAGTAAAATTTTTCTACTATCACAATTTGTAGTTTAGGCGAATACTTTATCTACCGATTGTCAAAGCAGCCCCAAAAAAATATTAGTCCAACTTTTGAAAATGTAGAATTTTTCAGATTTTTTCAACCTTCTTAATCGATAGAAAATAACAAAACTTATTTACCGATTATCTATGAATTCCAAGCCTATAAAACTGGTTGTTGTCTTGTTATAATCGGTAGTAAGTGATATATTATTCTACCGATTTATAGTCGGTAGTAATGTAAGAACTTAAACCTCCGATTATACATGGTTTTTTCCAGAAAAATTTCTATAGTTTTATGTATAATCGGTAGTTTCATCCAGTGATTATCAACCGATTGTACGATAATCAGTGAATAGGTGTAACACGAAACTACCGATTGTAGTTGGCTAACTCATCGTTATTATTATGTAGATCGTTGCAGCGGCTGATCCTCTGACATATGAGGGGCCCGATACCTCCATACACTATGCTAATGATTTGGTATGCTACCTATCCCCTTTTTCATGTTCTAATAATTTATGTAACTTGCTTTGGCTTATAAGTTTTTTAATTTAGAAATTTGAAACTAAGGCAGAAGTAATTGGAGATTATACGATTTGAACCATAATAAATTCCACTAAAATAAAAAAGTCACATGTAAACTCCTTGATTCAAGAACTATTACTGATTACTAAGATTCCTTTTTAATCTAAAGGAGCGGATCTTTTTTTATTTTATTCGATTAATAACGAAAAAAAACCTAGCTCTTATTGATTGGTGATTCATTAGTATCCCCAAGTCATTTCTAATCATTTAAGGTTTAAATCGGAAGTTAATCGGTTGATAACCAATAACTACCGATTAAAGTGGGCTACTTTGATACTTTTCTAAACTACACTAGCAATTGAGGTGAGCTGAAATACAAGTAAGCTAAAATGAAATAAACTTTAAAAACTTAACATAATATTATTTAACCTTAAAGAAAGGAACTGGTTCATCCCCCTTAAAATATGTAATATTATTTAAAATAACATAAATACCTACCAAAAAAAAAATATAAATCAAAGTAGACATTTATAGAAATTCATAGTTAATTCCAATTCTTCCACTCCTTGATACTTTTGGCTTCCTAACACCAGTTTTAAATCTTCTCTTCTTGCTAGCCTCATCAGCCTTTTCTTCCAATGCCCTAGGCTTCGGCTTCGGCCTTATAACAGAAGTTTTAAATCTTATATTGTTCCTTTCTTCATCATCTATCAACTTGATGTTCTCCTTAGCCTTTTCTGCTAACTTCTCAGTTTCCTTAGCCTTTTCTGCTGCCTCCTTAGCAGCTAACTCCTCAAGTGTTTTGTAGGGAAGTCATGTTCGTACCAAATGGTTCTATGAACCATATTTTTATAAACGTCAACGTCATGTTGATCAATTTCTTGTTCTTGTTCTTCTTGTTCTTCTTCGCCGTCTGTCCATTGAATGCGGTTCTCAGGAGCTTCCACATATTCTAAAAATGCTGGATCACTAAGCATAATTTTAAGAATTTCATCTTGAGTTAAATTTGGAGGAAATTTGGGATGAAGTTCTGAAGGAGGTGTAGCCTTCACCTTTGCACTCCTTGATACTTTCGGCATCCTAACAAGAGAATATTTAACACAAAGAATTAATCACAAAAACTTACAACTAAAATGGTATATAAAATTCTAGTAACCAATGAATGGACCCTTAATCGGTAGATATAATTATGAAATAACCACCGATTAGTCACAATCGGTAGGTCGGTTTCTTCATATTCTTCAGATTAATAACAATAGGTAGTTTGGGTACACAAACTAAATACCGATTAAAAATCAATTTTGTAGAGAACACTAGGTGTTGAAAGGTACAATAATCGGTAATTAATAATCGTTTATTATCTACCAATTAGAGTGTAACCCTAAAACTGGTTTATCTAAGAACATATTACGTAATCGGTAGCTAAGTCTATTTTATATCTACCGATTATTTTAGATAGATATCAAGAAACAAATTGAAAGTCCTAATCGGTAGATAAAACTAAAGTAGATCTACCGATTAGGGATGATGTTCTTCACAAATGAAGAACTCGATTCATAATCGATAGATAAAGTCTACTGTATATCTACCGATTATGCATCGTTTCAGAAAACCCTAGATTTTCTTTTTATGATTTCTTCAAAATAATCACTAAAAACATAAAAACATAAAATTTTAATGAAACTTACCTTTTTTAAGCAATTTATAATTGGTGGATGGTAATATCGTTGGAATCTGTAGACGAATCGATTTTAATGATTTCGGATTCTTCGCTCACCATCTTTTCCTTTCCCTTATTTGAACATGTAGCACAAATTTTAGAGCCATTTTTGATGGAGAAGGAGAAAAAATTGAGAAGAGGAAAGAGAGTAGAAGAATCGGTAGAGGAGAAGAATAAGAAGAAGAAGAAGAAGAGGTAGAGAAGGAAATGAGAAGAAGAATAAATTAGTTAGGTTTTTGTATTAGTGTAAAGGGTATAAATGGTTTCTTACCACCATTTAGACATCCCATAGAAACTAGGCTTGGATGGGAATAAATAAGTAGTCCCAAAATAGTTTTTACCAGCCCCAAAAATACAAGGTAATAAAGGTCTATGTGTTTCTTATATAAAATTTAACAGGATTCTCTGATACTGTTCCGGCGCCTCAAGCTCATAATTATATTTTTCCTCAAGCTCTTTTCATCCTGATGCAGCTCCAGCTTCTCCTAACCCCATAGTACCATATGAGCCCACTTCAACTCCTCCTAACAACATTTCAAATGAGCACTCTTATGCTCCTCCTAGCCCCATATCAAATGAGCACACTTATGCTCATCCTAACTCAATATCCAATGCGGATAATTCTCCTCCTCTTAACCCCATGTCAATTGAGAGTACAACTAGTTGCTTTTTTAATGAAGAAATTTTAGGATTATGTTATATCGTATTTCAAATCACAGCTACTAGGGGCATATCTTCAACGCAAGGTGGTGACACCATAGAGAAAAAACATTTGCTTTGCTATAAGCTTTGGCAATGCCCCTAAGTTCTAACCGTCGTAATCAGGATATGTACTCTCTTCACGTCAAGATCAGCACAAATGTTGATGTATCTGTCTTTATGTGTCTGGCAATTTTCACAACATTGGACGCGCATTGATATAGAGGAGGTTGTTTTTCTTTCTTAGTCTTGTTCGTACAGACACAAATTTGAAGATACAGTTAGAATTGTAATCTCTTTTGTTTTTATAGTGCAATACTGTGCTCTTGTGGATCTGAATAGTTTTATACACGACTACAGATGTGTATACATGAATGTAGATATATGCAAACATGAATGCGGATATACAAGATAGATAACATATCTTCCAGGTGAAGATATTCTGGAGATATACAGATATATGAGGATAGTCTGGAGTCAATCTTTGATACATGAGGATATTCTGGAGTTATGGAGATATTCTGTTGACACTCCCCCTCAATTTGAACGTGAGTTGCTGAACATTCAGCTTGTCCCTCAGCATATGGAATCTTGGAGAAGATAATCTTTTTGTAAATATATCTGCAAGTTGATCTCTGGAAGAGATAAACTGCACCTGAAGTTGTCTGTTGGCCACTCTTTCCCTGACAAAGTGATAGTCAATTTCAATATGCTTTTTCCTAGCATGGAAAACTGGGTTTGCTGTGAGATACGTATCTCCAAAATTATCGGACCATAGTTTAGGTGTTGGAGTTGATACACCAAGCTCTTGCATTAAAGATTGTATCCAAATCAGTTCAGAAGTAGCTATGGCTACTCCCCTGTATTCAACTTCTGTACTTGATTTAGACACTGTTTTATGTTTTCTGGCACTCCAAGATATCAAATTTCCTTCATAGAAGATACAGTAACCACTGGTGGATCTTCGATCATCCAAATTACCTGCCCAATCAGCATCAGAATAAGCATGAAGGAAATTGTTTTTATTGTTGGAACGCAGAAATAGCCCATAATCCACTGTATGCTTTAAATACCTGAGAATCCTCTTAACCATGTCCCAATGTTCTATAAATGGATCATGCATAAAATGACATGCTTTGTTCACTTCTACAGAGATGTCCAGCCGTGTGAGATGCAGATATTGGAGGGCCCCCACTACACTTCTATAAAGAGTTGAATTGTTAAACTTTTCTGACCCATGCTTCTGTATTCTGAGTTGTGCAGAAAGAGGCGTACTAACTGGCTTAGCACCATCCATGCATGAACGTCGTAGTTGATCAGAGACATACTTGCGCTGGCTCAGAATTAGTTGTTGACCCTGACGAATCACTTCAATACCCAAAAAGAATGTTAGTTCACCCATATCTTTAATAACAAACACATTGCGCAGGTCTTGAATGAGTTTGTTAATAAGAGTTGGACTAGAGTCTGCGACAATCATATCATCTACATATACTATGATATATGTTGGGGAGTCTGCCTTGTTTTGAATGAATAGAGAAGTATCATAAATTGAAACTTGAAATCCAAGTTTTGTGAGATATGTGCTCAAGCGCGAAAACCAGGCTCTTGGTGCTTGTTTTATCCCATAAAGGAACTTATGAAGCTTTCACACATGTGTTCGGTGATTAGGATCAGTGTATCCATCAGGTTGCTTCATATACACATTAGTTTCCAGAAACCCATGTAGAAATGCATTTTCTACATCTAGTTATCGCAGTTCACAGCCATGCATCACTGCTATGGAGATAACTAAACTTATGTTACATGAATTGATGACCGGACTGAATGTCTCAGCATAGTCTATCCCTTCTTGCTGATGAAACCCTTTTGCAACCAGGTGTGCCTTATACTTTTCAACAGTACCATCAGGCTTTTGTTTGATTCAAAACACCCATTTTGATCCTACAATATTCATTCCTCTTTCATGTGGAACAAGGGACCAAGTGACATTGTCAATCAATGCATTACATTGCATATCCATTGCAGATCTTCATTGTGGATCATCTTTTTCTTGGGAAAAAAAAGTGGGTTCCATGAAGTCAGCATCTTGTAGAGGGTGCTTGGTGGATGTTAAACACATTTTCCTTATAGGCTTTGAAATACCTGATTTTTCTCTTGTTTTCATTGAGTGTATATGTGGCTGTGGTAACTGTTGGATATTACTGGTAGTTGTAGAAGAGCTTGGTTGTTCTGTTGGTAAGCTTGGCTGAGAAATAACCTGATCAGGTACTATTGGCAGAGATGCATCAGTTGGACCTGCTGGCGGAGACACATTAAAGTTGGTGGATGCAGTCAGTTATGGAGTCTGCTGCAAATGTTGATGAGCCGGTAGAGCTGGGGTATTTCTTAGAACTTCAAGAATAGGTGAGGTAAGTACTCATATGTTTGGTAACTTTGGAGTGGATTCCATTACAGAACTTACTGTTTGCTTGGAAGGAAATGGAAAATGACCTTCTTCAAATTTGACATGTCTAAAGATGTACAACCTACTTGTAAGGGTGTTTAGGAACATATAACCTTTGTGAGAGCTACTATAACCTATGAAGGTGCATGCTACATATCTTGGTTCCAATTTGTGTGAGTTATATGGTCTTAGACATGGGTAAAAAAGGAAACCAAACACCTTTAAGAGAGAGTAGTCAGGAGTTTTATTGAATAGTAGTTGAAGTGGTGTTTTGTTTTCTGTCTTAGTATCTGGAGTTCTGTTGATGAGAAAACAGGTTGTGGAGAAAGCTTCAACCCAAAAGTATTCTGGCATAGAGGCATGAAACAAAAGTGCAAGACCTGATTCAGTGATATGTTGTATGCGTCTTTCTGCAAGTCCATTCTATGGAGAAGTGTGCGGACAAGAAAACCTATGGATTACTCCTGAATTGTTCATGAATGAAGTGAATTTTCTGTATTCACCCCCATTGTCTGACTGGAAAACTTTGAGTTTGTGATTAGTGAGGTTTTCGATTTGTGTTTTGAATTGTATGAAGATTGGTAAGGCATCAGATTTTTTTGCCAAGGGAAATATCCAAGTATAGTGAGAAAAGGCATCCAAGAGTAATAAATAGTATCTAAAACCATTGCGCGAGACATGAGGAGATACCCATAAGTCAGAGACAATAAGACTTAATGGTTTATCATAAGTAGTCCGACTATTTAAAAATGGTAGTTTTTTGTTCTTACTAAGATGACATGAATGACAGAAATCAAATGTTTCATTTGAGATAGGAGGAGAATTTTTTTTAATAACTCTAGAGACAGTTTAAATCATTGGATGTCCTAATCTTTGATGCTATTCTGATAAGTAAGCTTTTGGTGAACAAAGGTTTGTGATCTCCTGGACATTGTCAAACTTGTAGAGACCATTTTTATTCTTTCCTTGCAACAGTGTTGTCCTCGTGTGGAAACCTTCACAACAAAACAATTTGTGTGAAACTCAAAAAACACATTGTTGTCTTTGCAAAATTGATGAACTGATAGAAGATTAGCTTTAATAGTAGGAACATGATACACATTTTTAAGAAAAAAGGATCTATTGTTTTGAGTAGAGGTAGCATTACCAATGTTTGCAATAGCAAGCTCATTACCATTGCCAACCTTCACATGCTCAGTGCCATCATACTCGTGATGCAGGTTCAAGTTATTGACATCATCAGTGAGATGGTGAGTGGCACCAATGTCAGTTACCCAAGAGTTGTCCTTATTCCTTCCAAGTAGTGCAATGTATGCAGTTAGAGATTTTTTGACAGATGCATCTTCTTTGTCCCATCGATACCAGCACCTTCTAGCTGTGTGATTTCTCCGACCACAAATATGACAGAGGCCTTGATCATGTCGTGGATTATTTCTTGATCTGAAGGGTGGTATAGACTGGGGCATATTCCTTTGATGGAATTGACCTGGTCTAGGAGAGAATGAGCTTCTAGCACTAACATTTGCTAAATGTTGTTGAATCAGTTCTATTTGTTGCTCAAGTCGCAGATCATATGTAAGCAGATGAGCATAAAATGTCTTCGTATCCAAATCATCAATGGTGCATAAAGTCGTTACAATTAGGTCATATGCTTGGTTGAGACCATTCAGTATAGTATGTTTCATATCATCTACAGAAACAGTGTGTCCTGATGCTGCAAGTAAGTCAAACAGATTTTTACCCTTATTGAAGTATTCTTGCATTGTAGAATTACCTTTGGTTAAATTGTGGAGTTGTCTCCTTAAGTGCATCTGGTGTGCCTTGGTCTGTGGAGATGTTGTTAATCATACAACATGAATCACATCATTCTCTGTGATTGAAGACAACATCCATCCTAGAAGGATTTGGTCTTGCTCTTCAAACTTGACAAATTTAGGATTAATTTCTGCTGAATTTGGTAGGGTTCGTGGTGGTTTAGGCAGGGTACCATCGACGTAACCTTGTAGATTGTACCCTTTTAACAGGGGTGTGAACTGAGTTTTCCTTAAGAGAAAGTTAGCTTCATTGAGCTTGATATTCACTAGATGATTGAAATGAATGTGCTGAAGGGTTGCTGTGTTTGCTGCCATTGAGGAGACTTGATTTGAAAAGAAGATTGCATGGTTTACAGGATCACTGTCTAATACCAAGTTAGAATTGTAATCTCTTTTGTTTTTGTATTGCAATATTGTACTCTTGTGGAACAGAATAGTTTTATACACGACTACAAATGTGTATACATGAATGCAGATATATGCAAACATGAATGCGGATATACAAGATAGATAACATATCTTCCAGGTGAAGATAATTTGGAGATATACAGATACAAGAGGATATTCTGGAGTCATAGAGATATTTTGTCGTCGGAAACTTGTAGAAATATAAGCAACAAATATTTTGTTTATTCTTTTACATTCTCCTTATTTTTAATTTCGTATAGATTACTCAAAGGAAGCACAATAAGAGAGAAACAAAGAAAGAAACAGAAAATCAAGATTACTTAAGTTTCTAGATGGGGGGTTCAGAAAAACGATTCATGAAGATTTGGTTCCATGAATCCTAATCTCGACCTTGAAATATCGAACTCTAGGAAAGATATCTGACGTGCACCAATAACGATGGAAGCCGTAGGCTTTGAACCTCCATCAAGAACTCCAACACAGTCGACACCATCCTTAACTCTTACAAGATCAAACAAACTAACGTTCCATGCACTCTTAGGAAAGATGAAAGACACACTTGCTCCACCTGGTGGATACGAACCGGAAAAAGCTAACACATGAGGCAAGGTGGATGAGTTGTAACAAGCGGTAAATGGCGCGACTGGAGCAACCCTTGAAATGTTCAATGGTTCCTCCCCCCATATACCATTCTGAATGTTCCATTCTTCAGCCCATCTAATATGAGTCTTAATAAAGGCCTTGTATATTGATGTCTCCAAAGTAGTATAAGGAATTCGAATGTCGATTTTCGTACCTCCAATGCCAGTTTTTTTGTTGATGGACAACAGCTTTTTGTTTATTGGTACAGTATAACCGTGTACCTTGATCGATTTCAAGTCGATGTAGTATTCCTCCCTACTCTTTGGGTTAATCAAGAGTGGGGTGTAAGTTAAAACTCTAACCATGAAATCATTCTGAACCCAGTCGAAATAACTGTAAGGTCCACCGCCAAAATATATCTTAGAGACACCGGGATTCTCACCCCCGTTTTCGAGAAATTCCACAGCGAATATGCGGGAGAATCGAGAAGAAACTGCAAACTGTGGAACTAGAGAAAGAGAAGAGGAACGCCCAAGACCAGCCACTCCTTTAGCACCTTTAGCAAGTCCACTTAGCATACTTCCAGCAGTCGCACAACCGAATGCAATCCTGCGAGGTGAAGCAAACTCTTTCGCCTGGAAGTCGTCGTTAGATGTAATAGTGACAAGATCTGAAATGAGCTCACCTTTTCTGACAGAATGAGTAACTGGGTTAATTGTGTAAATGCTACATGCATTGTTAGCAGTACCATTGCACAATTCACTTGTACTGACTGCTGGTTTGTTTGCTAGAGAACATTGTGGTGATGTGCAGCTTACTGGATGGTACGATGATGATTCGTAGTTGCCTTTATCGCAACGAAGCCAAGGTAATTTTCCTCCAAGATCAAGAACTAGTTTTACGTCGGCTCTAGGAGTTCCTTGGTTGATTTTCATCATATATTGAAAAGTTAATGGATCTCTTTCAAGATCGAACATTATATTCGCAGGTTTATAAGATGGAGGTAATTGAGCATTGGAGAAAAAAGGAAAGACGAACAGAATAAGAAAGGAAAGATGAACATGAGAAGAAGAAGACGCCATGGAATTTAGAAGAACGATGCAAAAGCTAACTAGGCATGAGTTTTATTTATAGATTAGTGCATGTAAGTCAACTTCCAAATCTTTAAAAATAGGGTGTTGTTAGTTGTTTTTACTCTTAGTTTAGTTTAATTAGTTTATACTTATCAACAATTTCATGTGGTTGAGTAAATCCAATGCCTAACATTTAATGCTAAGCAAATAAAAGGATATGTTCTTGTTTGATGCAAACACCACTTGGCCATATGAACACTATGAGTACATCAGAATACTAATTAACAATATCATAATCTTAAATCACTTGCAAAGAAACTGCAACCGCTAATTAACCGAAGAATAGATCGGTTCTTGGTTGTTGCACTGCATATTCTAATATTGTTGGAATCTTGCAACAATGAACAACAACGTTAGATGTATCAGAATAATATATATAAAGAACTGAATTGAAAAACAACTCTACCACGGACAACTACGAGGGCAGAATCACAGGTTCAACAAGTTGTCCTTAACACATTAGTTCGCGGGTATACTCGAGAAGAGTAATGCTAAACCCCAACGTGCGAAGATGTGTCCAGGATAAGACTGCCCGATATAGCTTGTATTAGCACAACACAAACTACCC
>JAJJMC010009299.1:422840-438795 GCA_023531435.1 Papaver californicum | reverse complement strand
AAACAACCCACAAATCCCAATCCGAATCGAAACCCAATTCCGGCCATGTACATGATTTTTGAGCTGATTTTACGGGATTTCTCTGCTGTTTCTCGATGGTTCTGACTTGTATGGGATATCTTCTAGCGTGTGGAACAATCTGGAAGCAAAACAATCCATAAATCTCTTGAACAACGTATACAGTTGAAACTCCGGTGATTCCCGCTGAGTTGGATCGGCCGAGTCGACTCGCTGGCTCGCTGGGTTGACTCGCCTGGTTGACCCGATCCAGCTTAGCCCGATCCAAGGGTGCCCCAATCCAAAGCGTGGGTGCTTTGATCCATTTTTTTGAGCCAATGTTTCCACAAATCTTTATTCTTCTAATGTACCTACAAAAGCATAAAAACACGTAATAGACATAAAATCGAATACTAACTCACTAGAAATTAAGGTGCAATTTAGACACTAAAATGTGTCTATCACTAGGTCATTTCAAGCCTATATTTCGATTCATCAACTCTGCTTCGACCATGCGCTGGAGCCTGCACTGATCTTGCTCTTACCAAGGGTGGAACATCCAGACACATGCCATTCCATGCCTTATAAGTTGATACGAAGTATGAACAATCCATCAAATAAAATTACAACTACCTCGTCAAGTGTGGCAACAATCATCTCTTGACTTGACACTGCCGAGTCAGATGATATGCGTTACCATAATGTTACAATCACCTCTAAATTAGATGATATAAGCGACAAGGTGCTATACCTTAATGCATTGCATTGCGGCTGCCTACGTACCCAACCCGTACCTTGAAGGGATCAAGTATGACCGTAGTTCATCCGAAGGGTCAATTCTAAAGGAACAAACAACATAAGCCTATTAAGGCAAAACTAACATCGATTCCAACTTCGTTGCAAGGTCGAAGGCCAAGTTAAGCCTAGTACGCATAAGCCAAAGGAATTTCGCAAAGTATGCACCATCTTATGCATAACTATCGCTGCTTAGTATGCGAATATACATTCTCGAGTACGCAACACGATTGAATGATACTTTCACATAATTCAAGCTTTATCGGGTAAGCTACAAGCATATTGACGCTTATGCATCAAGTACGCACCAACGTATTTGCCACATCACATATATATGCATTACCACTCATGCACATTCGACCCAAGCTCCCTCCCTATATATGTCTTAATAGCATTTTCATATATTTGGAAAAGAGGGGTAAAGGGCATTCATCTACTGCACTTTAAGAAAATTCGCTAACTGGTTAGCATGGTTAGGAAAATTCACCATCTGGTTAGCATGGCTAGGCAAATTAATCATATGGTTAGTATATCTGCTAACTGGTAAGCATAGCTAGGCTAATCCGCCACCTGGTTAGCATAGCTAGGAAAATCCGACATCTGGTTAGTATAGCTAGGCTAATCCGCCATCTGGTTAGCACATCCGCTAACTAGTTAGCATAGCTAGGGTAATCCACTTTCCGGTTATCCAGTTAAGCTTCATCGATTGCCATTCCATACCGTATAAATTGATGTGAGCAATGTTTTTCTTCATGGAGATTTATCTGAGGAAGTGTAAATATCCCAGCCACCTGGATTCGTTGATTCTGCACATCCAACACATGTTTGCAAGCTCCACAAGTCTCTATATGGTCTGAAAGCAAGCTCCAAGATCTTGGTATGAGAAATTAATGCATGTTCTTCTATATTACAACTTTGTTTTATCATCAGCTGATTCTACCTTGTTTATACAAAATCATGAGTCCAGGATTACCTTCATTCTTGTTTATGTGGATGGTATTCTAGTTACAGGGAATTCAAATTCTTATTGTAATGATCTTATCACTCAACTTGAAGGTCATTTTCCTATCAAGAATCTAAGTGACTTGCATTACTTTCTCGGTCTTGAGGTCAAGAGGTCATATACATGCTTGTTTTTATATCAAACTAAATATGCTTTGGAATTATTGGAAAAACATTCAATGGGTGGAGCCAAGCCTTGTTCTTCTCCAGTTTATGTTAACTATAAACTTTCATCTAAATCTGGAGAACCTCTTTTTGATCCTACTTCCTACAGGTCCTTAGTAGGGGCAATACAATACTTGACTTGGACAAGGCGAGAAATTCTTTATGCAGTAAATCAAGTGTGTCAGCATATGCAGAATCCAACCTCTGAGTATTTAATTGCAGCTAAAAGAATACTAAGATACATCAAGGGCACATTTGATTATGGCATTATATTTACAAAAGGGTTAACAACTATTCATGGTTTTAGTGATGCAGATTGGGCTGGTGATCCTATCTCTAGAAGAAGTACTGAAGGTTTTTGTATTTTCTTTGGGGCGAATCCAGTTTCATGGTCTAGTAAAAGGCAAACTACAGTGGCTAGATCTTCCACTGAAATTGAGTAGAGAAGTTTAGCTAACTCTGCAGCTCTGTTCATTTGGTTATGCAAACTTCTCAAGGAAATGCGCATATTTCTTTCTTCTGCCCCTTCACTACTCTGTGATAACATCAGTGCAATCTCCTATTCCTCAGATCCTGTATTTCATACAAGGATGAAACATTTATCCATAGACTACAATTTTGTTCGTGAACTGGTTCAGTCAAAGGAGTTGCAGATCTCATACATATCTACCATTAATAAAGCAATAAATATTTTTACTAAAGGATTGTCATGTCCTCGCTTTGCAATGCTTATAGGCAAACTGAAAGTACAATCTTTGTCTGCCACAACTAGTTTGAGGGGGGATATTAACACTTTGCCTTCTTACACTCTGTTTACATCAGTCTATATAGGTTGTTGTTATAATATGTCGGTTATTGTACGTTAGTATATATGTCATGTCTCCTTTATACAGTCTAATGGTTGTGTTTGCAACTGTAAGAAATATTTTTCTCATCTCTTATTTTCATATCAAGAACACTTTCAGATATCAATCTCTTATCTTCTTTATAATTTTTTCATTTATATATTTTCCTGATATATTTTCTATCGTATATATGATAATAATACCAGTATATGACCTCCTAGAAACAACTAGAGCACAAGAGTTAGAGGACGATGGAGTCCTTCCTCCATGTAACCATATCTTATTTCTTTTGGTTTGAGGTCACAAAAAGTGGTGGTCACCTTGGAAGTTTGTGGTGACGTTGCATTGAGCAGTTAGGGTCGGTCAGGTTCAGCCTAAAGCTGAAAATGATGTTGAGAGACTTGAAAGATTAAAGGCCGAAAGAGAGGACATAGAGTGGCCACCACCACGAAAACCAAATCAATTTGTGGATTGTGGAACCCTACCTATCTAATGCTAATGTCATATGCATTTACAGGTACATATCATTTTCAACTTGCCCTTCCTTTACCGGGTGATGCCCTTTCAAGCTTCCCAATTTTTATCATTATTTTCAGTACTCTATCATATAATAGCAACTCTCAATTTAATGTTTTTATGTTCACTATCAACTCTATCATACTATACTATTTATGTAGTATGATTAAAACAATAATGCTCTACTAAATTAAATTTGTTTATCTATTGTCGTGTACTAATTCTCGCAAATTAAAATAGAAGTATCGTTTGCTTATCTTTAGCAAGATATGATTTTTTTTCTCTCCTACCATTGTCATTACCCTAATTTTATAAGTAATTCCGCAATTGTTTGATAACATCAACTTCTTCTTCTTTCTATGGACCTAATGCTAAGATCAACTAAAAATTTCGATCTCTTGTTTCAATTGACTTACAACATACATGCATTAGATTAGAAGGTGTTTAGATACTAAAAGAAGAAGTCAATATCAAAAATCAGAAGTAAAAACAAACGATTTGTTTCACTATAAGAAAGAGGTTGTTTGGATACCATAAGCATTTCTTCTATTTTTGTGTTCCAGAAATTAAAAACAAAAATATTTTGTTACATAAAAAGTTAATTTTTATGCTCTAGGAAGTTATTTTAAAATACATATCTAAATTAATTTCTGATTTTTTTATTTTTTAAAGCCGAAAAACAACTTTCACAAAGGGTATTAAAACAGGCTATAAACCTTTTACTTCTAAACGTAATTTCAAAATTGTATCTCTCAATTAAATTCTGATTTTCCTACTTAATTAACTGAAAAATAACTTCTGAAATAATATTCAAATAATAAACACGCATTTAGTAGTGGCTAAAGTAGGACACAATTTTTTTTAGCAAAACTTTTTTTTTTGCCATTTCCAAGCAGCATAAGTAAATACAAAAACTAAACATGAGAAGCCAATTCAGATAACAACGCCTAATTATCTTTAAGAAAATGACATTCATAATACAAAATAAGTCACACCTGGGTCTGTTTGTCCATACTCATGAGGTAATGTATCATGATATTCTTAAGTATGCACTTGATTTTGACTTTATGTCTTTACCAATAACGATTAAAACAATTAAGTTTTTCATCTCTTGGATTGCAGGAGATAGTCGTAAGCCTACTCTATGACTCCTAAATGGACATTTTATGTGACCTTTGGTGTGATAACTGGATTCCCTTTTCATCATCGTAATTAAACTCGCATTGTAATTGGCTCTAAATGGGATACAAAAGCCACTAACATTCCTTGGTTACCAAAGTACTTTCATCTTAATACCCTGCCCCCTCCTTTTCAATCCCAACTAAACACCTAATTCTCTCCAAACAAAAAACTAAAAATCAGAAAAAAATAATTAAAAACCTAATAACATTACGTGGATTACACATAGACAACCAATTGGCATGATTTTACGACCACAGTGGTCCACATCATCAATTATGTACCCTCGACCATGATTCGTCCCTTGATATTTAATAACATAACACCTCCCTACTAAGTGATCTGCGCTCTCGCGTGCATTTCAACCTCACATTTTGTCCCTTGCACGTTGACCTTTTTTTGTTAAAATTTTATCCGCTAAATTCTGTTAGAAAATTGGGTTAAAAGTTTAAGATAAAAAAACACACGAAAAAAGGGTAGAATATTGATTTTAGGGATCTTTTGATTCTTTTAGGTAATAATTTAACCTTTTCGAATAAATTCATAAGTACAACATATCAACGAATTATATCATCAGGATTTAATAAACCTCTAACACTGTAATTAAATTTAAGGATTATATTTTTTTAATTCGATTGAGAATATATTATTTTGAAGTTTCTGATGATGTTATTAGAAGTGAAAAAAACAAATAAAAAAGTTATATAATTGAATGATAGTCAGTTCATCATTTTTATAGGGTATTTGCACCTATTCGAGATTAATGTTCATCACTAAATCTCGAGGAGACTGTCACCTCTAGAACCATTTTTGATAACAACAAACAAAATATAACGCTTTAGAAAATATATAATAAACGTCAATTTTCCTAGAGATACATAGATAGTCAAATTATTTTCGTTGACCGGGGTATCCAAACTTTTTAGAACATCTGAATAATCCAAAAAAATATTAAAGTAACTAAAACATTAAACGTAGATAAAAAACTAGTCAAAATATAAATAAATATAAATCAAGGTGTTGTTTCTAGAAAATTTTTTTAACTAGGACCCATATGTTCAAAAAAAAATACATCCCCTTTAAATCGTAGAGTGATGAAAAAGTCCACATCAGCATCTACGGATGGACTAGAGGTTTTAGTCCACCTCCGGTGTTTTCGTTAAAATAATATACCTCCCCAACCATAGTTAATCAAGTGGCCATAAAATAAACGGTCCATCTAGGAGTTGACCTAAGGGATGATCCAAAAACTGACTAACTTCTTTCACCATTGAAATCAATAGAGGATGGGGATTCAAGGTTTGAATGTGACCTTTAAAAACACTTTAGATGACTTGATTTTATTGATCAACATTTAGACCGTAAAAATTGTTCCACATTTTGCTTTTTCGTAAAATAAAATCGAATTCACGACTTATGGTCTGTGAGGTCAGTATCAGACCAATTAGCTAGCTATCGGTCCAATAGAAGGCTAACCGAAGTTCAATTGTTATGTTGATAAATTACAAAAATAAACTACCAAATTAAACTGTATCATCATCCATCATCCCAAATATCCTAATCAAAACAATTTTATCCATCTAATTTGCTTTCTTAATTTATTTATTTTTTATTTTTAGAACCAAGAAATCCAATTATTACAATTTTTAACCAAAAAATCCAACAAAACCCGCCACAATAAAAACCCCAACATTTAGCACAAAAAAGAAGAAGAAAAAACCGCAAGGAAAAAAAAAGAGAGTGAAAAGAAAAAATGGATAGCTGCCGGAACCTAACAACAAATAATGCCGTCGGTCTGTGTCTACTGCCATCTGAGCTAATTCAAGACATACTATTTCGATTAGCTCTACCAGAAATCATAGGTATGAAAACCGTTTCAAAAACACTTACTTCAGTGATCTCCAGCACTGATTTCCGTCGTGATTACAACACTCAATCAGACACCGATACTTGGGTTTTCGTCTATACGAAACGATCACTCCGTGATTCAGTACTCCATGGGTTTACTGACCGGTCTGATTCTTGGTTTAAGATTCGTGTATCGGAGTTCTTATCTCCGGTTGTTCCTCCTGGTGAAGATCTCTCTTTTCTTACAGCTTCAGGTGATTTCTTTCTCTTTTCTTCTAATTACTGCCGGCAACTGATCGCCGTTAATTTGAAGCTTAAAACAGTTAAGAAGATTCCGCCAAGTCCTTTAGGTCCACGTGGTATATCATCGTGGAGACGATCAGGTTTAAAACTCATTGCTGGTCCACATGGAACAGACCGATTCAGATTCTTATTCTCTGAGTTTTATGAGAATCGTCCCGTTTTGTTTGAATACGTGTCGGAATCTGACACTTGGCGGTCAATTGAAGCTGTAGAGAACGATTTGAATCGTCCTGATCCGAAAAAGAAGAAAGTGTACTTGAGCGTTGTACACCGGAGGAGTGATAGTGTTGTACTTGCGGTTGGACAAGAAGAAAACGATCATCCACCAGTGATCCTACGGCCAAGATTTGATGGTAGAGGAATTGAAGAAAGATTAGCGGTTGGATTTTGTACAGCAGGTTCTAGTACATTGTACGTGTTTGGTGATGATCACATGGCAATTGTAAGATCAGCAAATGTTGATGATCAGCAGGTTAGGGTGTTTGGGTGTATTGAGCTTTGGGGTCTAAGCGGTGGTGGTGGTGGGATATGGGAGTTGATATCAAAAGTGCCACAAGCTTTGGTGAATAGAGTGAGAAAGCCTTATAGTGTGATAATGGGGTGCTTGGAGGCAAGGGGGGATGGGATAATAAGGGTGATTTTGGTGTCTAATTTTAAGGGTATGTGGGACATTATTTGGTTTTCTTTTGATATAGAGAAGGGTGAATGGAAATGGGTACCTATTCCCGAAACTAGAATGGAAGGATTCAATATTGCAGGGATTACTCTTTCCACTGGTCTTAAGCTGTAGCTGAGGCGAAACACACGACACAACCCGACCGGCAGTCCCGATGTGCAAAGCTGTAATAACATACCCCCGCCCTTGTTTCCGTCATCAGCAGCAGCTATATTATCTTCACCGTTTTTCTTCTGGTTGTTGATATAATTGATTCTTGAATTAACATCTTAACCGTTGGATCTAATATCGATGATGATGTATTGTTTTCATCTTCATTTTCATGTATAAATTGCTCCTTTCTTTCTTCAAGAGCTTCCATGACTTCTTCTGTTTGCTGCGATCAACAAAGTGAAAATGTGTTCGCTTTCAGTTTTGAAGTCGAGTCAGATTTATGTAGGTGGTAGCTGAATCTGATTGTGACACCAAAAAGGACACGCTTTACTAGCTTGTAGATCATAACGGCCACATGGAAGCATAATATCAAATTGATAACTGGAGTATTCTTGTTAGTGGTTCTCACGCTTCTTATATTACTAAATGTCTCCAAAGTGTTAAATATGTTGTTAGATATTGGAACCAGAACACTTTTAACTCGTGAGATTCTTCGGATGATCGAAGAATAATCAAAATACTATTATTTATATTAGTTTTTTTCTATGTTATTCGGCTTTATATAGATTAAACAAATCACATTATAGATTGACTATATCACTTTATAATGTACCATCTCTTCTATATAACAATTCATCCGAAGAATAATCAAAATATCATTATTTATATTAGTTTTTTCTATGTTATTCGGCTTTATATAGATTAAACAAATCACATTATAGATTGACTATATCACTTTATAATGTACCATCTCTTCTATATAACAATTTAAACCTCAATTTAGGAGTTTCTAACACCCCTCTTTCTATTAAAAATAAATAAATATCGAAGTGTAGCAGGAATTTTATATCATTAATCAGATATAGAATCTCGTATGTAAAAAAATTGCGTCGGTTTTATTTTGTGTCCGTCAATCATTTTTGTTTTGTCTACTTCCAGTTGCTCCGTCTGTTTACCCCTTCTGAGATAAGTTTGTCATATGCTATTCTATGTCCAGATTTTATGTCTGAGTTTCTTCCCAGTGACACAGGATCGGTTGATCCATAATAGCATGGTCACATTAAATGCTTTTTCTTTTATGAAAAGGTTCAATTCATATAAGAAAAGCAAATGGGTTACAAACCGTCACTTACAAACGAAAACGAGAAATAAATTAAGAGACCACGACATTCCAATTGAACAAGATGCTGTTTATAGGGATCGCTTTAAACAATTCTAATTCTGATGCCCATAAGAATAACGTAGCTTTCACCTTTAGAATGACGTCTTTCTTAGTCTTTTTTTTCCAAAAGTTCTAGAGTTTCTTTCCAACAAAATATTCCATATCACCGCTGTTACTTATACAAAATGGCAGCTCATCCATTACCTATACAATCATGAAACGTGTTAATCTCCGAAACCTCCTCCCTGTTGGATATTAATGACATTTTATGTCACAACCTTAAATGTGATTGAGATTGTGACTGTGATTGTGATCTTTACTACCTTAAATTTGGGATCTTAATTAGCATGTTATCACCAATAAATTATTTAAAGAATCATTTTGGTTTCATGAATTGTAAAAACAAAATTACTTACGCGATGGAGTATTCAAATGTTAATCTTATTGTGTTTTTGGTCCTAATCATCTTTATTCTTAACACTGAAACACAATCCGTGTATGGAGAAAAAGCAAGCGTATCGAAAAGAGAAGAAGAAGAAGATAGAGAGTTGGAAAAACAACTCAAGATTCTAAACAAAAAACCAACTAAAACTATTACGGTAAGATCTATTCTTTCGTCTTGGGTTATTCATCACAAATTCTTTTTTTCTAATGTATTTCATTTCTATGCTCTCAGACCAAATTCGGAGATACGGTGGATTGCATAGACATTTTTAAGCAACCGGCGTTCGATCATCCACTACTCAAGAATCATAAGATACAAATGGTTCCAAGCTCAGTTCCAAAAGAAACAACTAGTGAAGACATTTCATCGTCGTCTATATTTCGGGGTTCAAACATAGATAATGGGTTTCAAAATGAACGATGTCTATCAGGAACAGTACCTATCCGCATGACTAAAAAAGAAGAATTGGTTAATGCTCAATATCTATTAAAGAAGAGGAACCCAATCAATACAAACAATTACACTCTCTCGCCTATGAACCAACATGTAAGTATTGTACTCACTTCATTTTATGTGTTGTCCTCCTTTTTATGAGAAAACTTCCTTCACAAAATATACAAAAAATCGATCTTTTTAACAAGGGGTGATAACGGGTCCAATTCCACTGAGATACCGTAGAAATTAGGCCGGCTATTTGAGTTAGAACCGGTTTTTAATGGTTTCAGGTTCAAAATCAGTATAACAAGAAACCGAAAAAAAAATCTGGATACCCATTTGTTTTTCAATAAAATGTCAAATTTTCTTAATAAAATCTTTTATTTTTTCTTATTTTGATTGAAATCTAATTTAATTTTTTTATTAATTAATGGTTCAATTGATGATTAAATGTAAAAGGAATTAAAAATAAGATAAACTCAAGGTCATAATATGATGGATTTAGTTAAATTACACATAAATTCGAAACCAGTATACTCATCGAATAGATCGATTTGTAGAATGTTTATCAAATCCACACGGTTTTAGTCGTTGGATATTAAAATTTAAAATGGGTCCGATGTTAGGACCTCAAACTGGAGGCGATATATTAGTTCTGAGTAATCGGATACCCATTATACATCTTTAATTCGGTTTTAGCACCATAAACCACCGAACCAATGCTATGGGGTATTCGATTTTTAAAACCATAAACTACCGAACCAATGTTATGGGGTATACGAAGAAGAATGAGAATAATTTTAACCCGACCATAACCAATCGCACATAGGTTCGGTTTTTTAACCTACCCATTATCGAGAAGATCTGATAGGTTTACCGTTTGCATATAAAAACATTTTTTATGCTTATAAAAATTATCTTTATGGATATGGGTCATCGATATCTATGGAATATTAAGATGGGTGTACTTTAGTTAAATTCCCTTACTAATTTTTTTAGCCTTTGACCGATAAATTTACAATTTAATAAGATAAAATATTTACCAATTTATAATGTACTAAGATAAATGTTGTATTTTTTGCTATTTGTAGTTTATCTCTCTTGAAGAATTTGGCGAAAGAAAAACATACTTAGGAGGCGCATCTAATATAAGTGCACATGCACTTGCAGTAGATTCCAACCAATTCAGCACTGCACAAATTTGGATACAAAATGGTCCAACTGAACAAATAAATAGCATTGAATTTGGATGGATGGTAAGTCATCATTTTCTACTACTAAATTTCTTTTATATTAACTTTTTATTTAAAATAATATTTTTTTGGTGACTTTTAGGCATATCCAACACTCTTTGGTGATGACCGCAGTCGGATATTTGGTTATTGGACGGTAACTTTGATATTTAGTTATCGTGTGATATTTTAACGTGCACTTTTTTAATAAAAAGATGTATATGTTACCCATGCCTTTCTAGTAGAACTACAAAACTGGTTCCAAATTTATTATTTGCCGATACTAATGTTTTGGGTTTCAATCCCGAAACCTTGCATATTAATTGATTAAATTTGTATATATCCCTCCTTAATATTCAAACATTTTTTTCTCTTTAATATTAATCTGATATATTTTTGTATAGGCTGACGGTCTTCAGTATGTTTTGCCTTGATTTTGTTCAAGTTAATGGAGACATACATTTTGGTACACTTTTAAAGCCACTGTCAGTATATGGAGAAGAGTCGTACCATTTTCCTGCCAAAGTATATCGGGTAAGTAAGATTCTTTTTTTTTTTATAAGTTTAATAAAAAATATTATATGAATAAAATATATATAAAGGGAAAATTGAAAATATATTATGTATTATCTCTTTATAAATTTACTAACAGGATCCACAAACTGGTAACCGGTGGTTAAGCACCACACAGACTATTGGATATTGGCCAAAGGAACTCTTTAAACATTTAGCAAGCAATGCATCGATTATACGATATGGAGGTATAGCAGGTGCAAAATCTAAAACACCTTTTCCGTCGATGGGAAATGGATATTTACTGGAACTTCAAGACTGGCTAAAGACAGGCTTTATAGCGAACATGAAGTACGTCGACGAGAAAGGACAATTAGTTGACATAAACTCAATTGGAGTACAAATCAAGCATGATACGTCGTTGGATTGCTACAACATTTTATTCGCTGGTAATTTAGGTTATGAATGGGAGATGACTATGGCATTTGGGGGACCTGGGGGTATGTGCTCCTAGAACATTATTGTCACCAGCATAAAATATATATGAGTTCGTCATCTTGTTATAGTGAAGTAATAGTCTTGGTTAAATTAATTTGAGTTTAAAAGTCGCTTTTAATTTAAAAAATTTCATATAATAACCACCTATTTTTTCCTTTTATATTTTGGTGTGATTTTATATTATCCCCTGGATAATATGTTAGTTTATATTACCTCTCCAATTAATTTAAAACAGATAAAACTTTTCTTCTGTTAATTTTACCGTAATGGCCCAGTAAAGTGCATGTGGAGTGTATATATGTGTAAAAACAAAATTATCAATGTATAAATCTCAAAATAATCTTTAATCCAATGGTCCCAAACAAGCCATCTTCTTCCCCGTACACTTGCACTCCTTCGCAGTCATTTTACCGAACATATCAAGTGCAACAAAATGTTTTTTCTACGGGATATAAGCCATGGAGGAACACCGGAGATGAAGAGAATATGCAACGAGAAGACAATAAGATGCTGGTAAAGAATTGGTGGGATATATACAACGATGAGTCTTTAGACTACAAGATGCCCCTCAAGAAGGGAGGAGAGATTGATAACCCCAATGGAACGGTTGAATCTGGCAACTTTCAATTCTTCCTCTCAGTATTTTCCGACGCTGGAGTCAAGTTCATCAACGCTCCATCAGCAGCTTAGAAGTGTGACTCTGTATATGTTGTATAGTACATCTCGTGTTCAGATTTATAAAGTCGCGGGGTTATAATTAGATCTTTGGCGAAAGTTCCTCATTTTGTGTTTTTAATGGAATGTGCAAGGAGATACAGAGATCATCATGTAATAGGAGTAACATTAGAATCATTACCCCTCTTAACCATTGTATCAAACACACAAAACCCATAATCAACTTGATTTAGTTGACAACAACAAATGATCAGACCGAGGGGGATTCATGCTCATACTATTGAATTAAATCGTTTGTAATTAGAGATAAATAAGCTTTAATTCAGCAGACATACAAAAAGTTTTGAACATCATCTCCAGATTATAACATGAAAATAAAGCCCAAGCTCCACTCCTTTAATTCAAGGGACATTCACATGCCTGATACAGTAGCCTCTTCGATTATACAATTGGTAATTAAGTATGACTACACATGATTTGTCTTCATACATGATCATGATCATAACTTTGATACAATTAGCAATCCAAGTTTAAGCCATTATTTTTACGCGGTTCATCTACTTTTTAATTGTAATTGGGTTTTCAATTATAGTGATTGGGTGTAAGAATTATCTCCCAGTGTATAGAATCATTATCCATGTCCTCATTCCTAGACTTCCTTGGTCATGCTATCTCGATGATCTTTATTTTCATATATACATTTTCCTCCAAATTCCCAAAAAAAAAAAAAAAAAATCAATGTAAGAAATAAAATTGACAGCTGAACACATCCATTTATGAAATGTTTATTGTTCATCAAAACCGCATTATATTTATAGTAAAACTAATGAAACAAAATTGCCAACTTTACTAAAATATATGCATGAATTTTGTATTTGTCATGCATTAACATTGAATCTAACTATATAATCTAGTTCCTACATGTGTGGTTCTCATGTCAAGTTCGTTTCTCTTTTGATAAGTAAGCCACAAGGCTGAGTTCTGCCCGAAAATCCGGACGAAATGTGGATCACCACCCGTAGATAGGTAAGTCTAGTGGAGAAGTGGGACTTCTCAGTGGGCAACCGGAAGCCCAAGCCTTATCCACTGTACAAAAGTTCAGTAATTGTTTTCTTTTCATACACTTTTTTTCTTTGGTTCGACAGAATGTGTGCATTCAATCCAAATATTTTGGCAAATGAAGTGGATTTTCAAATTATATTATTTATTTAAGCTACAGATTTGGTCTATGTTGAACTATTATCTTTTAAGTTTATAAAGCAAGAAAACAAAGTTGTGGTTGTACAAAATGCATGCCATTGATATTAGTATTGAAATATTTATTAATCATAGCCATGAATGGAGTTGTTAGTGAGTGATGAACAAGAATCTGCAGCAAGAAAAATTGCTTGTTGTAAGTGTAAATGTGGAGTTAGCGCCAATTTTTAGGGGAACTTTCTGAAATCTGGCCACAACTATGAACTCAACAAATGGGTAAACCAGATGCCAAATCCTCAAGAAGGAAGATTAGTTGCACGACAAATGCTTGGTCGCGAGACGTAAGTTGTGTTGCTGAGCAACGGACAGTCCTGTGATATAATTTCAGTCATGTGATACAACTTCGGTTGCAATGACACCGGAATGTGAATTTTTGGCACCGGAAACCCGAGATAGCATGATCTCACTTACAACATCGTTTTCAGACAGTTAGCAAAGAATTAAACAAATTTGTAGGTTTAACTATGCAAGTTAATCGATTAAGAATGAGGGGTGAATCTGATGATGACCTGGTAAGAAGATCACTAAATGAATGGAAAAAATGGATGACCTGGTAAGAAGATCACTAAAGGAATGGCAAAAACGGAAACACAAAGCTTTCCCTTTCCATGTTGTTTTGAAATCCTTAGGAGAGAGAACAATAATGTAGATGCCTCCTATCAGAACTTCTGAAATTTGTTATCATAGTGCTTCACAAAATGTTAACTTTTCTGTTTCTAGAAATCATTCTGAGATTGTAGCACCATTTTTCTTATCTCAAGTGAATAGAAATAACGCCTAGACTACTACCTTTCTACTCTGCAAGATCTGTCGCACACGTATGAACCAATTACTTCCAATAGGATCTTTTTACTTCTTAATAGATGACTGGTCCTCACCGTGTGTGATTCTTCAATGGGCAATGGCAGCCAGAACAACTATATACATAAGGTATCCAAATTAATTTCGGACTTTTTTGCTTTTAGAATTCAAATTTTTTTTTCTCTTATATGATATCCAAGCATACTATAAGTCTCGTTAGCAAAGATAAAACAATAGTGCTGTTTGCTATCAGAACTTGTGAAATTTGTAGGTTTAAATTCATTCCCCTTCATTTTGGCATGGAGAAAACTTAAGCTCTCTATGGCGCTGCCATCTCTGGTAGATTAGCCCCGATGAATTATCATTCTGTAAGATGCAAGGTGCCCCCACCCAAGTACGGATGTTTTTAGCTGTGTGAGAGGAGCCCTTAACGAGATTTTTGATGTTTATATGATGTTTTTTTCTTTACTTAAAAATCAAACTGCTCTCAGAACCAGTTTCACATTCTTGATTCTTGATTTTCATTATGGTTTTTAATGGCGCGCCAAAAACTGAATATCATTTTGCAAGAACTTAGCAGGGTCCAAAGATATATGGATGTTAGGTTCTTGAAAATCTTTTCGAGTCATATATGGAAACTAAATACTAAGAAAATAAATTTAATTTTTTTATTATTAGAATGTTAAAAGTTTCCTTAAATTCTTCCTAAAAATAAGGAATCTTGAGTTCTTGATCAAAATTACTGGATATAGAAATTGAATTGCAGTCATATATAGACTTCATCAATTCCCTTTTTGAGCATATACATATTCAATGTTCTATTCAATTTTCTCTTAGCCTTTGAGTTTGTAAAAATCTTACTCCATCTTTTGTAGTTATGGTGAAGCCTATCAAACAAAGAAGACGAAGTTGTGGTCGTAAGAAGATAGAGATAAAGCAGATTGCTAACAAAGCAAATCGACAGGTTACGTTCTCGAAACGTCGAAACGGTTTGTTTAGAAAAGCAGCTGAATTATGTGTTTTATGTGGTGCTGAAATTGCACTAATAGTCTTTTCTCCTGCAAGAAAAGCTTTCGTTTTTGGACATCCAGACCCAAGGCACATACTCAATCGGTTTTTAACCGGTCATGAAGATGTTGATGTGAGGCAATATCATAACGAAAGACAAGTTCCGAATCAAAAACAGTATCTGGAAGTTGCTAAGCAGATGGATGCTGAGAAGAAGAAAGGCAGTGTGATGGAGAAGTTGCGAAAACGTAATGTGGGTGGTGTTGATGGGTTTTGGTGGGATGCACCATTGGATGGTTTGAGTTTGAATGAATTGGAATTCATGAAAAGTGCTATGGAAAATTTGCAGACAAGTCTTAATAAGAGAGTTGATGAGATGATTCTTAATGAAGCTTCTTCTTTGTCGTCGATGTTGGTGCCATACACTGGTGAGAATGCAGTTACTGCTAA
>JAJJMC010009299.1:358395-377840 GCA_023531435.1 Papaver californicum | reverse complement strand
ACGTAGGCCATTAAGGGCTGAACCACGTTAAATCCTGTGTACAATTTCTTCTCTTTTCTTTTGTTAATTTGAGTTATGATTTTGGTTGATTTGGGTCGAATCAGTTTTCAGCTCAAACAAATAGCACATAGAGTGAGTTCTTAGTACTAGATGCCATTGCTAAGTGAAGCTTATTAACTCAGCAATTCAGGTTGGACTGCTACCTTTTAAAGATAGAATATTTTTTTTTAGGTTTCTTGAAATTCTACTGCGTTTTCATCTTATATAGTTATAAGTGTTCAGAGAGTGTGGCAAGTGAAGGTGCAAGGAAAACTAGTGGATATGCTTTCAATTGATTGGGAAGAAAATATCGTAATGGATATGCTTTTTTCATTGATAATTGAAGGGGGACGACGATATATAAGATTGACATAAATTTCAATAATGTGGTGGATTGCTAGATATTGTCTGTCAAAGCTTTATCAACTAGTGTCTGTAAGATTTAATGCAGCAACAGAAATGGCCCAATCTTTTTCAACAAAAAACAAAAGAGAACGAGTGGTTTACCGCCTGCTACGTACAAGATTCACTAGTCAGATATGTACCAGTTTTCAGTACAGATGAAAGATCACTAGTAGGAATAACCAAAGGATAATGCAATTGTGACCAGTATTATGGTTTCATTACGTGACAAAGCCGGCCGATTAAACCGGTGAACCACTAGAAAAAGTGGGTTGCTTCACCATTGATGTTAGTGGCGAAGCCAGCTCAGCAGGGTAGGTAGTTTTATTTATCCAAAGTCTGTTTTTGACCATCCTAAACTTTTTATTGTCTTTATGCCTACCTCAATTTTTTTTGCCTCCTCATAAGAGAATTTCTAGTTCCGCTGTGCTACACGCCTCATCTGCTTGGAAGGTTTAGGATGCCACACTTTGGTTGGTCCTTGCAGCATTTCTAATACTACTTCATTTGCCAAGTATTTATTGATCAAGAAAACATTGATGACCTAGTAATTCTTAGTCATGGCTTTCTCTTTCAGTTTTTTTTTTTTTTTTTTTTTTGGATAATTAGAAAGATTTCCCAAAATCTTGAGTGTTATTTTGGAGAAATTTCCCATTGTAAAGGAGTTGGAAAAATATCCGATTACATTAGGTTTTCCATCCAATCAGATTAAGTTATATGTATGGGCTCACACATTCAAAAAAAAGACAACACATCCTTTAAAATTCAGGTTCAAAGTTTAGGGTTTTATTTTTATTTTTTATTTTTTTGCATTTTTATGTTTTTATTTAAAAAGTAATTTATTTTTTTTTAGTTTTGACCATATGATCCAGTTGTTAGAAAAAATAAAGATTATTTTAAAAAAAAAAGTAAGAAAAAAATGAAAAAAATTATAATTTATGATTTTCTAAGAAATAATAATTTAGGATTTCTTTTCTAACCGTGGTTCATTTGGATTATTTTTTAAAAATAAATAAATAAAAACCTAAAGAAAAAAATTAAACCTTGAACCCTGAACTTTAAAGGGTATTATCCTTTTTTTTCACATGTATGAGCGCACACATGTGGCTTAACCTGGTTAGACGGAAAATCTAACGAAATGGGGCATTTAACACTCGATTTTTGGGGTATTTTTTCGATTATCCTTTTTTTTTGTTGAGTAAATGGGTCTATTGTCCAAGGTTTCCTAAAAGATAGATGTAATGGACAAGTAAATATAAGGGACGAGTGAAATGGACACCAAAATTCCTAGACAATTATGTCCCTCATCTTTATGTTTTTTTTTTAATCTTTTCTCTTTCCAATTTATAAACTAATTACAAAAAAAATCATAACTTCCAAAATATATATTTAATTTTAATAAAATTTATATTATTGGAAAGAGTTTTGAATGATCCACAAAACAAGATCCATTATTGATAGTAAATTAGAAATATTTTTTTTTCGAAAAAAAATAGCTAGGATAAAACTGGTAACATCCTGACTAAAACTACGATAAAAAAATTATTCGAAAAATAGCTAGGATGAAACTGGATGCATTCTGACTTAAACTAAAATAAATAATTATTCAAAAAATAGCCATGATGAAACTGGTTGTATCGTGGTTTAAACTATAAAAATAAAAATTATTCGAAAAATAGATAGGATGAATCTGGATGCATCAAGGCTTAAGCTATGACATAATAAATTATTTGAAATCACCACCATTAATACAAACAAGGACCACCGCCACCACCACAACGTTCAACACAAACAAAGAGCACAACCACGTCCACTACCACTACCAACACTTTCAAGCGTAACAAACACCACATTGCCACCACCACCACCTTCAATAATAACAAAATACAACAAACAACACCATCACCTTAAACCCAAAATCAATAAAAATTAAAAAAAATTAGGATGACCAGATACATCCTGATAAAAATATATTTTTTTATTAAAATATACGAGATGAAACCAAATACATTCTATCGAAAATATATCTTTTTATCAGAATGCATACAATGAAACTAATTTTATCCAGAGGTTTAGACTTGATGTACCTGGATTTATCAATTTAACACTCAAATACACATACAGAATATATGTTAACAAGAGATTAGTTTGACCATGTCCTATGGTAATATGTCAATAGCCATATTATATCTCCAACATCATACATACAAACTAAGTTTCACTTTGAAGAACAATAAGAACATTACCATACACATGCGGTTTGTTGTTTCGATTTAAATTTTTAAATGAATTCAAAATGATGTTACTCCCTAATCTTATAGTAATTTCCATATTATCCAGTCTTTGACAATAAAAGATGAGTAATAAATTTTTGTTTTTGGAAAATAAAAAAGGAATAAAGCAAATGGAACAAATCTCGGTCTCTGTTTCTCGGGTTGACTCTTTATGCTACCCATCATATGTCGTTAAAGCCATTTGTTAACAAGTGGAAGTAGAGGCTTAAACGAACTAAACTTAGGTAGGTATTGTATTTGTTTATGCTATCTTCCATATATTTTATTTTTATATTTTATTTCATGTTTTCCTGTGTATGATAATTTGGATTTTAATAAAATAAAACAATTAAAGAAGATAGAGGTAAATTAGTCCGTTTAGTTAAATTAACAAACATAAAATTGAATAGACTATCCAAAAAAGATATTTGAAAAATATATTTAAAATTTTTAAATATTAGAGAAGTATATTATTTTGGTTGTCCTATAAAACTATAATAGTTTTAGAAATTATTAAACCAATTAATTATTATTTTTTTGTTTGGTCATATTGACCAAGTATTTCTTGATAAAGAAAAAATATTAGGAAATTTGAATCAGATTAAATCTCTTTTTGTTGCTAGCTAATACGTATGCTAAGAAGACATATTCTTTTAGGGCAACCACAATGGGTCGACCAGACTAAAAGACCAAAGAGCAAAATTTTTGGTCTTTGATCAGGTTTCCCACAGCGGTGGATAGTCAAACGAAGGTTTATGAACGCGTTTGTAGAGAAGCGAGAGCCTAATAGCCCGCTTGAATTCATGGACGATACCTTACCATTTCGCCTACCACAAGCGATAGCTTTGCCTTTCGCCCGTAAAAAAAAATCCCAGACGAGGTCCAGGGATCTCGCCCACAAACCAGCGAGCCCATAAGCTTTCCCCTGCATAAACGAGATTCTAGGATCCTGTTATTTTTCCTGGATCTCGCCCCATTTTATTTTTTCTGGGCGGGGCTTTAAGATTTCGCTTATGATCAGGCGAGGCTTTAGATAACCGTTTGTCTGGGCGGAATTCCAGAACCTCGCTTGTACTGGCGAAATAGCTATCCTTCGCCCGTAAAAATAAACGGTATCCTAGAATCTCGCTTTTACTCAGGCGGGGTGTTAGAGTCTCGCCCGAGTATATTTTCGTCGACGATCGTTCGATTACTTATCATCTTGAACAGTAAAAAACGTGATTATATACTGAATATAATCGACGGCAGTGGATGGTTTTTGACGATCATCGATCAAAAATCATCGATAGTCGATGATTTGATCGAAGATTGTGGTTGCCCTTAGAGAGTGATTTGATAACTTATAATCCGTATGATTTGGTACGGAAGCCTCAACAAAGGAGGTGACTTTGAGGTGTTTTGGTTTGACAAGTAGTTGGATTTTTTTTTTCTTTTCTGACTTCGGAGTGATGCTAACAAATTACTACAAAACAATCCAAACATGAAAAATTTGGACAGTAGCTTGGGACAGTAAAAAAGGTAAAAGTTAAAAAAGTTAGCCCAATCTGACAATCAAATTTAGCTTTTGCCAAATTAACAGACGAAGATTATAACTACGTCTGGAGTCATATGTAACTTTAATCTGCGTCCTAGGTTAAACATAATTATAATATCCAACAAAATTTCAAAAACAACATTTAAAGTTCGTTTCACCGAATATAATTTTAAAATCTTAGTTAGTACGAGTCATATCCCAATTTACTTATAGCTTAATAAGACTTTTAGGAAGCACGTAATAAAATGGCCATACTTTATTCATAATTTTTACAGACTTTTATTTAGGAAGCACGTAATGATATAGCTATCAATACGATACATAGATGCTTCAAACAAAGAAAAAAAAAGGAACGATAAATAAACATACTTGCAAGGCCAATTCCTGAAACACATGTATAATGTCGTCTGTCTCATACTAGAGTCATCCGAAATTGATATTACTTAACACTGGATGTTAATACTCCTCCATCCAACAGCCGAGCACATTCGGGCATTGCCGGTGAGAGTAAAAACGCCGGAACCAAGACAATTCCCAGTGTTATACATTCTAGCAGTTTGACCAGTGTAAGTAAATTGATAACCACCCATATATAAAAGGTTTGTGCATCCACATCTACTATAGGTTTGAGTTTCGCCACTGCAACCTCCTAAACGATACACTCTTAACGAACTTGCATTTGCGACTTCACTTACTACAGCCATGAGGACGAAAGCCATGAATAGCAACGAGAGTAAATTCTTAGTACTAGATGCCATTGCTAAGTGAAGGATCTTATGGACTGCCTTTCGAAAATAAAATGAGAATTTCTGTTTTTGTTTTGTTAGGTTTTCTTGAAATTGTGTGTTTTCATCTTAAGTTGGATGCACGTATTTATAGTTAAAATGTTCAAAGAACTCCACAAGAATGAGGCAACGTGAATGGGATAAATTAGTGTATAATAGTATAAAATCATTGAGAAAAAAATATCATAAAACAATACATTTATTTTCATTGATTATGGATGTTCATTATTATTAGAATATTTAGAAGCTTAGACTAATTATCTTTGAAAATATCTAGAAGCTTATACTAATTATCTTATTTGAATATGCTTTTTTGGTTGATTGTTTGAAAGGATGGTAATGGTCTAGTAGATATGATGTCAGAAACTTCAACAAAGCCGGCCAGTAATTATCAGTCAAAGGGAACGACGAAGTGTCCCAGCTTTAATGCAGTGATAGTGATCATTTAGGCATGTTATCTGCTCACAAGTGTGGATGTTTATCCATTGATATTGATATGATCCATGATAATACCATAGACCAGTGTGGGAGCGACACATTTAGGTAGCTAAAGAGTCATTTTCCTTTGTTCTTTTTTCTTTTGACAACAAAAATTTTACGAGAGAAAAAAACCACGGTTTGATTTTTCTTAGAAATTTCCGGTGACGAAACTAGAAATCCAACAAAAGGTGGACTTGATAAATTTTATTTGGATTTAAGTCTAACTTTTAGATTTATTTAAAAATAAATAAATAGAAAGACTATTTCGAAACATACTCAAAATTTTTAAGGCATACAACATGATTGCAATAGATAGTGTAAGTTGATAAAGGGTGTCTTAAGACTAGTTAAATTACTTATATAACCTTGATTAATTTATTATTTATTTTTTAATTTATGTATTTATTTTTTAGTTTATTTATTTTATTTTTTAATTTATTTTTAGTTTTTTTTTGTTTTAATTTTTATTTTTTTTAATAAGGGAAAATTTTAGAAAAAAAGTTTAAAAAACTTTTGTAATATTTTTTAATTAAATAATTTTTTTAAAGTATTATTAAAAAAATTTAACTATTTTTATTTATTTCTTTTAATTTTTTTAATAACGAAAAAATCCAAATAAAGTTTAAAAAAATTAAATAAAAGTTAAATAAAAAATAATTGTAAAAATATAAATGATAAGGACATTACAGTCATTATTAAAATATGATGGATAAAGAGTTATTGGTTTTACCATCTAGTGACTCTACTTTATTTTTATTAAGTATACATCAAAATAACTTTTGAAAATAAGCTTATGAAAACAAAGTTTTTTAGACTTTTGGAAGGGGCTAGAATCAAGATAAACCAGGCCCTGGCTCCGTCCCTAGAAATTCCCAAGCGTGAAGATCACCACAAGGTGCTAACATTTGATATGGGGTTCACCATGCATCTTAGCAAAGGAATTTTCTGATGTATTGCATAAGAGATGTATTTTTTTCTTCTATTTCTTTACTTGTAGTCAGGAAACAAGTATAGAACACTAGCGTATTAGTCGTTGGTGCCACTGACGAGGTGTTCTTATAGTGTATTTGGTTGGGGGAGTAAAATAATTTTTTGGGAACATAATTCCAATTTCCACGTTGGGTAAATTAGAATAGAAGAGACCGGGGAGGACATCAGATTCCCTCACATCGGAATGAATAGGTTTATAACCTCCCCTCATGTAACTATCAGGTGTTCTTATAGTGTGTTTGGTTGGGGGAAATTCACCTCACCGCCAAAAAGCAAACTAGGAAAATTTCTGAAGATCCAAGAGTTGGCCAGTGACTTCAAATGAAAAATACATTGTTCAATTTAACGGAACACTAAAAACGAAAATAAACCCAAATATAAAAGGTATATTTATATGACAAACATGGAATACATAAGAAAGCAGCCTTCTGCAATAACAACAGCCAAAAGTCATCGTCAAGGCAGGGTCATACCCCAATTTAATTATAACTTATAAAACATTTAGGAAGCACGTAATGAAATGGCCCTGCTTTATTTGTAGCTTTAACTTTTAGGAAGCACGTAATGAAATGGCCCTGCTTTATTTGTAGCTTTAACTTTTAGGAAGCACGTAGATACATAAGCATACTGCAAGGCTCATTCCTAAAACACATATATAATGTCGTCTGTCTCATAGTAGAGACTAGACATCCACAATAGAATTTACTTAACACTGGATGTTAATACTCCTCCATCCAACGCCGAGGCACCTTCGGTCATTGCCGTTGAGAGTATTAGTGCCCGCACCCTGACAATTCCCTGTGTTATACATTCTAGCAGTTTGACCAGTGTAAGAAAATTGATAACCACCCATATATAAAAGGTTTGAGCATCCGCAAGCACTAAGGGTCTGAGATTCGCCGCCGCAATTTCCTAAACGCCATACTGTTAACGAACTTGCATTTGCGACTTCACCTACTACAGCCACGAGGATGAAAACCATGAATAGCACGGAGAGTGAGTTCTTAGTACTAGATGCCATTGCTAAGTGAAGAAGCTTATGGACTGCTTTTTGAAAATAGAAAGCAAAAGGAGAATTTCTTTTGAAATTGTTTGTTTTCTTCTTAAGTTGGATGCACGTATTTATAGCTAAATGTTTAAAGAACGCGACAAGAATGACGGAACAAAAAATATCATTGAGAAGAAAATATCCTAATAGAAATACTTATTTTCATTGATTATGGATGTGGATATGTTATTTTTTTTTCTCCGTTGATTAATTTGAAAGTATGACAATAGATATGCTGGCAAAAACTAATGGGTAGTATCATCGAGAAGAAAATATCGTAAATGAATATTCTCTTTCAATCAAGAAATATACTTTTTTATCTTTTATTAAATAATATGCTGGCAAAAACTTCAACAGAGGCGGCTAGAAATTATCAGCCAAAACCATCTACAAAGTGTCCCAGCTTTGATGTAGTAACAGCGATCTTTTACCAACCAAGAAATAAATGAACGAGGTAGGTTTTTATTTTGACTAGATTCACTGTTCAATCCGAGTTTATTAGATTTTAAGTTTTGACAGTGCCATGATTGCCAACAACACGTTCATTCTGTTTGTATTATAGATAGCATGATTGTGGCGATGATTAAATGATTATTGTGTAAAAATTATCTTCTTATCTGTACGATCATTTAGGCATGTTATCTCCTAACAATTATAATTTCTAATCCATGTTTTCGTGTAATTTATAATCCATTTTTTCTCCCAGGTATTTGTCTATTCCGGTATATTCAAATTTCTTCAAATTCTCAAAGTGTCTAATCCATGTTTTCAGTCACTGCCATCACCTGCATTTCATACCTTCTTCAGCTGCACACTTCACAGCTCCACCAATTCAACCACCAACACCAGATCCCGTTTCTTGTCTCTGAAATTCGATTCAAAACACAACCTAAATCTTCACCATCTTCTTCTCTGTTTCTAAACCCATTCTAGATCTTCAATTCGAAGCCCATTTGCAACTTGAATCTCACCTTCATCTCACTGGTACTCTTGACTGAAACCAATGGATCATCTTCATTTCAAACGCACAAATCAATTCAACCCTAAAACCATCTCTGCTATTTCTTCTTTCTACTCGACCTTGAACTGCAACCACTCAACAAAATCTTCTCGTCTTCTCCATCATTCTTTCACTCCATTTCTATCTTTTCTTCCTCTCGGTTCTCTGGTTTATTTTTCTTTTCTAAACGTTGATCGAGAACAAGCTCGATTTGTTTTCTAATTTCTTCTCACGTGTCAATAGCACACGTGTGTAAACAGACACGTGTCTGATATTGGGGCCACCATGATCAATTATTTCGACCGTCGGATAATTTGTATATGTGGCAGCATATGAAGTATCTGGGGGTATTGTATCTTTATTCCGCACGTGAAAAAACGCATGCTTAAATTTAACCGGGTTTTTAACGGAATAGGATATTTTCTTTGGATTTTAAAACTCGAGGTCGAACTTTAATATTAACATATGAAATGGGATATTTTTTACTTTTTCCCTAACATATATGTATATGCATTGAATTTGTTATGTGTTAGTCTTGAATTTCCCAACTTAGTTCGTACATGAGTCATGACTTTCATATCATGATCTATTTTTCTTTTAAAAAGGAAGATTTTTATTAGAAAAATCTACAAGGTCTTGATCTCTTAGGAAATCCCCAGCCTGAATCACCACAAAGTGAGACCAAACTACGGAAACAAGGAGATATGGTTGGAGAAAAATGAGAAAAATAAATTTTAAAATGAATTTTAGTCTTGGTAGGAATGGGCCTTAGGACCTAGATGTCACTAAGGGAGACTAGCTCATTTTTCACTATTTGTGAATGAAGAACCTTTAGTCCCACATTGGAGAGACTAGAGATGAGTTCTGCTTTTATTACCACAAAAAATACAACTAAGGGAGGGCCTTTAGGGTTTAGAAGCTTTTGTGGTTGGGGGAGGACTAAGGAAATGGTCTAGTTGGTGCAACATACCTTTCACACATGTGCGGTGCTTCGCACCGAAGCACGCACGCTTGCGAGCTTGCGGAGCAGACGAAGCTAAGGCTGCGGGAATGCTTGCGGGAGCGGACGAAGCTAAGGATGTGGGAATGCTTGCGGGTGCGGGAGTAGCTAAGGGTGCGGGAGTAGCTTGCGGAGCGGACGAAGCTAAGGCTGCGGGAATGCTTGTGGGAGCGGACGAAGCTAAGGATGCGGAAATTCTTGCGGGTACGGGAGTAGCTAAGACTGCGGACCAACCTTACGGGTGCGGGCGTAGCTAAGGCTGCGGACCAACCAAGACTTATGTTTTTAAAAATATTTCCTAAATTCTGTTTTAAATATGGAGGCGTCTGACCCGGCTAGAATCATGCTGTTTTAATGAAAAAATATTTTCTTACCGTTTTATAAACGTTTTAACCATTATGACCGTGATTAATGCACGGAATTAATTTTAATAAATACGAATTAATTCTCTTCTCAAGTTTTGGCTATAAAAGAAAAATATTTTTCTCCATTTCAACTTACTCCAGAACCGGCTACTATCTCTAGTTCTTTTCCCCTCTTCTTGATTTGTTCTGCGCAACATTGCTTGTTTATTTCCCTTCCTATCTTGCTGTTAAGTTCTAGAGGGTGATTTGTATTGCGCTAATTCAAATCATAACGTGCAGTTCTATCCTGGACACATCTTCTTTGTTGTGGTATAGGATCTCTCATTCTTGAGGAGTACCCGAGAACTATTGTGTTAAAGACAATTTGCTGAGCAGGTGGCTCTGTCCTTGTGTGTGCATCAACATCAGAGTGTATTGATTTCTCTAAAGTTAAAATTTTTCTTATGTTCAGTGTTTTTCCATTGTTGCAGATCCAACAATCTTAACACAATATCTTCTGTTTCAATAGCTAAAAGTGATGTTGACATACCACAAAAATTCACTGGCAAAGACTTCAAAAGATGGCAATCCAAGATGTTATTCTTTCTGAGTTTTCACATGTTGGATTAATTAATTCTGAAACCTTTTGATGATACTTTGAATGATCCGGGTAATGAAAGAGAATTAGAAAGTGGGGGCAGACAAAATTACATAGCTAAAAATCACATTCTCAACTGTTTAGAAGATGATTTGTATGATTTATATAACGCAAAAGAAAACTTTTCTGCATTTGACTTATGGGCTGCATTAGAAGCAAAATATGAAGCGGAAACTGCTGGTAGTAAGAAGTTTTTAGTTTCCCAGTTTCTGGAATACAAGATGACAAATGACAAATTTGTGGTAGACCAATTTCTCGAACTTCAGCGAATTATTAATAAAATTATTGTTGAAGGTATGGTGATTGATGAAACGTTTCAAGTGTCTGCGGTGATTGAGAAATTACCTTCTTCATGGTCTGATTACAAACGAAGATTGAGACATGAAACTGGTGAAGTCAGTATGGTTGAATTGAGTAAGAAGATTCAAGTGGAAGAATTGTTGTGTTCAAAAGACAAGAAAGTATCTTCCGTAAGGGACATGTCCAACAAAGCTCATGTTAGCGAACACAAGTCTTCCGCAAGCCTGGACCGCAACAACCGCAAGCCTGGTCCGCACAAAAAAGGTACTTTCCCGAAACTAAAATCTGGCATTGGTAAAATTAAAGGTGCGTGTTATGTTTGCGTTATTCCTGGCCATATGGAAATGCAATGTAGGAAACATAAAGACTTTAATAATAAGAAGCCCAATGCTAATTTTGTTGAAAGCAACAAGAACGTGTTTTCTGGCACGGTGTCTGAAGTCAATTTGGTAACCAATGTGAGAGATTGGTGGGTAGACTCTGGTGCTACCAAGCATGTCTGCGGAAACAAAGATATGTTCACCTCCTATTGGAAGGTAGAGGAAGGAGAAAAACTCTACATGGGTAACTCGTCCGCAGCATAGGTTGTGAGAAAAGGCAAAGTTGGGTTAAAGCTCACTTCTGACAAAACTCTCACATTGAATGAAGTTCTTCATGTTCCAGACATCTGCAAAAATCTTGTATGTTGTGGTGTGTTAGATGATAAGGGATTTAAACTTGTATTTGAATCTGGAAAAGTTATTGTCACTAAGGGTAAAGACTATGTAGGAAAGGGTTATAAGACTGAGGGCTTTTACAAATTAAATCTAACCTCTGTTGAAATGAATAAAAATGATTCTTCTTATGTTTGTTATTGAATGTTTGGCATGGTAGACTTGGTCATGTAAACTATAATTCAATGAACAAACTGGCTAGCATAGGCTGCATACCCTAATTTATTTTGGAAAATGAACATAAATGTGAAATTTGTGTAGAATCAAAATATGCTAAAAAATCATATAGGAAAAATATTCAGAGAAATTCTAAACCCTTAGAATTAATTCACTCAGACCTACTTGACATGAAATCAGTTCAAACTAGAGGTGGTAAAAAATGGTTTGTCACATTTATAGATGACTGTACGAGGTACTGTCACATATATTTACTTAAACGTAAGGATGATGCCTTAGAAGCCTTTAAGATTTATAAACTAGAAGTTGAAAACCTAATGAGTACTACCATTAAAACTGTTAGGTCTGACCGTGGCGGTGAGTATGTATAGGAGATTTTTGCATGGAACATGGCATTATGCATGAAGTAACTCCTCCTTATTCACCACAATCTAATGGTGTGCCTGAACGAAAAAACCGAACCTTTAAGGAGATGATGAATGCTATGTTAATTAGTTCAGAACTACCTGCAAACTTGTGTGGGGAGGCCGTCCTCTCAGCTTGCTATGTCTTGAACAGATTACCCTTTAAAGAATCAGACAAAACTCCATATGAGTTATGGAAAGGTAGACAACCTTCTTATTCATACTTTAAAGTGTGGGGGTGTTTGGCTAAGGTGTCTATTACTCCACCTAAGAGAACCAATATAGGACCCAAAACCGTTGACTGTGTCTTCATAGGGTATCCTGAACATACTACTGCATATAGATTTATGGTTGTGAGTTCTGAAATATCTGAAATTGGTATATGGAATCTAGGGATGTTGTGTTCTTTGAAAAAAAATTTCCTTTGAAATCTGAATCTCGCATGATATGTGTTGATCCCCTAGATGTCCCTTCTACTAGTCATACATTACCTGTAGAGGAAGATGAATTTGAGCCTAGAAGAGGCAAAAGACTTAGAAATGAAAAATATTTTGGGCTAGACTTCATAACATGCTTAGCTGAGACTGATCCACAGACTTATAGAGAAGCCATGACTTCTTCTGAATCTCCATGGTGGAAAGAAGCTACCATTAGTGAAATGGATTCCATTATACAGAACGATACTTGGGAGATTGTAGATTTACCTCTAGGGTGCAAACCCATAGGTTGTAAATGGATCTTCAAAAGGAAACGTAAAGTAGATGGAACTGTGGAAAAATATAAAGTTAGATTAGTAGCTAAAGGCTATAAACAAATAGAAGGTGTAGATTTCTTTGATACTTATTCACCTGTTACGAGAATTACTTCCATTAGGATTCTAATTGCTATTGGTGCCATTCATAACTTAGAGATACATCAAATGGATGTAAAAACAGCTTTTCTAAATGGTGAATTAGATGAAGAAATTTATTTGGGCCAACCTGAGGGCTTTGTGGTGAAAGGTTGTGAAAACAAAGTTTGTAAACTAAAAAAAACTTTGTATGATTTGAAACAAGCACCTAAACAATGGCATGAAAAATTTGATCATGTAATGATTTCTAGTGGTTTTAAAATAAATGAATCTGACAAGTGTGTTTATACTAAACTTGTGAATGATGTTGTGTGATTGTATGATTGTATGTTGATGATATGCTTATACTTGGTACAAACATGGATATAATGAATTCCACTAAGAACTTGCTAAATGAGAACTTTGACATGAAATACTTAGGCCCCGCTGATGTAATCTTAGGGATGAAGATTAGAAGAGATTCTAATGGATATAGTCTTAGCCAATCTCATTATGTTGAATCTGTGCTTAGAAAATATTACCAATTTGATTGTAAACCTGCTTGTACTCCTTATGATTGATAGGTGCATAAATCATACATTTAAAGTAGTTTTTCCTGACCCTTATGTGCTATATTTGAGTGAATTATTAGATATTTTGATTACTTTCGAAGTTTAGTCGCCTTTTCAGGTTACAGTTCAGAAACCCGCAGAATAGAGCTGTATTAGAAGAATTACCGAGGAGCCAGTAAAACTCTTCTGAATTTAGGCCTTTCACCCTCCACAGTGTAGGAAATTTAATTACGAATCCAACGGCGAAAGAACGAGGTCATTCTGATCTCGTATGAGGAAGTTAGGGGCAAAGCCACATGGTGGCAAATTAGCTTGTACTGTTAGCGCCCAGGCGCTAAGTTGGCTGAATCGTATGTGCTAATGTGCTAAGTGACGAGTTGGAGGTGCTAGAGTGGTTTGATAGGCTAGTGGCTAGCCTTGGTGGACTCATGGCTAGCTTGTGGAGGTTCTATGGTATTGGGAAAGCTTTGGAGTTGCCCTAACTTGTGGGGCTGGAATTAAGAAACTTAGCACATTTCCTATTCCTAGTCGGTTTCCTAAAAGTGGCCAACTCTTGTTGTAAGAAGGAAAATCGGTTTTTGATGAATTTGGGGGCAGAGAATATAGGAGTTATTGTAGGAAAAGAAGAGTATGGTTTGGTTACAAGGGCAGGCACACTAAAATTCGGAGTTGGCTACACACCCAAGTTAGCCACAAGTTGGCAGCCGAGTAAAGTGCTAAAACGCACTGTTTTTAGGAAAAAGCCACATGGGCTGTTCACGCAAGGATTTTAGGGATTAAAGTTCATATAAATACTAAAGTATCCAGGAGTTTTAGAGGGTTATCACGGTGAAAAAGAACAACACAATACACGGACAGCAACAAGAGAAGAACACAGCAAGAAGAAAGAAGAGAAGAGGCGTAACTTGGTGCTGCTGGCTATTTCGGCAGCTGCACTTAGGAGCAATTGTTCTTCGCTATCTTTCCGGGTTTGATTTATACTTTTCTTTATTGTTTTCCATGGGTTTTGAGAAACCCATGATGAGCTAAACCTTTCATATTGGTTAGGGATGTAATCTGATGTTTGAAGACATGTTTATTAATTGAATGGCGCATATCTCATGATTTCATGTTGTTTTTAATATCGTTCATGTTCTACTAAGTATAATGATATATGATTGATTGCTGATTTGTTTGAGTCCGGAATTAGATAAATAAGCATTGATATCTATTGCTAGACTGGAGTTCTGAGAGTCGATTCTGTCGAGGGACTCCGGTTACAAGTAGTATAACATATTTGTTAACGACGGGATGTTGCCATATGAATATGTGTAGAAGCTTGACCTAGGTTGAATCCGAGTAGCGAACTGCGCCGGGTTATTTAGATTAACCTCAACTCACAAAGACCATAGCTATCATTGGGTTGAACTTGAGTGGAGGTACTCACTCAGGTTATCCGGTGCATAAGAATTCATAGGGTGGAGGTACTCATTCTGTGATGATATTAGGAGTTTTGCCGAAGTAGACGAGATAACTGGCTACTTTAGGGTTTTTGGTATTACTAATGCATGAATGTTGAGTATGCTTTGATTGATAACATGTTGGATAACGGACGATGAAATCTCTAACCAATGCTTTTTCTCCCTGATACACACCTCGATTACTTGCGTATTACCTTAGTTTAATTTAGCTTAAATCATTACGAAAATCCCCCCTGTTGCTATTTACGTGATTGAAAATTAGCATAATCTATTGCCTCCTTGTGGGAACGAACTTGTTCTTATCCCTATACTTAAATCTATTTTGGAAGAGTAAGAACTGGAATATTTTGGTTGATTACGACACGACCAATGATCCTTGTTGTAGACTCAAGAAGAACAATGGTAATGGAGTTTCGCAACTTGAGTATTCAAGTTTCATAGGAAGTCTGATGTATTTAATGAAGTGTACGAGACCAGACATTGCCTATGCTTTGAGTAGGTTAAGTAGGTATACATGTAATCCGAGACAAGAGCATTGGGATGCACTTATTAGAGTATTAAGGTACTTAAAGTATACTTTAAACTTTTGTTTAAGTTATTAGAGATACACTGTAGTCCTTGAAGGATATTGTGACGCAAACTGATAGCGGACTTAGAGGAGTCTAAGTCTACGAGTGGATATGTTTTCACTCTAGCTTGCGGGTATGTATCATGGAAGAGTTCCAAACAAACATGTATAGCTCGATCCATTATGAAATGATAGTTTATTGCGTTAGATAAAGCAGGAGAGGAAGCCGCTTGGCTAAGATGCTTTTTAGAAGACATTCCTCTTTGGCATAGGCCTGTGGCAGCTATATCTATACATTGTGATAGTCAAGCTGCAATAGCTAATGATAAAAACAACAACTATAATGGGAAGTCTATACATATTCGTAGCAGACACAATTCCCTAAAACAACTAATCTCAACTGGCGTTATTTCTGTTGACTTTGTGAGGTCTAAAGAGAATATCGTGGACCCTTAGACGAAAGGTTTGTCCAAGGAGATAGTTAATAATACATCGAGGGGGATGGGGCTTAAGCTCATCAAACTTGCCATGAAGGATACTCAACCTTGCTGACTGGAGATCCCAAGATCAAGGTTTCGGATGAGACAACTAATTTGTTGTGGGTTAAAGGAAACACTATCAAAGAATTTTATTCTCTGTCCCTTTGGTGTAGACGTGATAGTGTGACTGCATGTGAGGATGACTTTCTATTAAGTCTTAATGAGTTATATATTTTCAATTTAAGATTGAAGTGGGGTGTAGCAGTAAACACTCTTGATAGAACTCACCTATATGAATGAGGAAGTGGGCCGCTTCCTATGAGAACTGAGCTGATTCTCTAGACCATTCTGAGAAACGGGATACGTCGAGGGACAAAATGGACACAACGACACGAACTTAACAACACCTAGAGAGATATCACGCGTGAAAGTTATTGATGAACTACACCAAACGATGGCATTTCAAGACATCGCATTCACTTTCCATCAAGTAGTTCCGGTAATTTCTCACTAAGCAAAGGTTCAAGACCTTATGGACACCTATTGCCTAAGAGGTATTTCTCGTTTTCTGATTTCTGATTTTTATCGGTTTTTTATTCATGTGGGGGATTGTTGGAGAAAAATGAGAAAAATGAACTTTAAAATGAATTTTAGTCTTGGTGGGAATGGACCTTAGGACCTAGATGTCACTAAGGGAGACTAGCTCATTTTTCACTATTTGTGAATGAAGAACCTTTACTCCCACATTGGAGAGACTAGAGATGAGTTCTCCCTTTATTACCACAAAAAATGCAACTAAGGGAGGGTCCATAGGGGTTTGAAGCTTTTGTGGTTGGGGGAGGACTAAGGCAATGAGATAGTTGGTGCACACATACCTTTCACACATGTGCGGTGCTTTGCACCGAAGCACGCACGCTTGCGAGCTTGCGGTGCTTGCTGTGCTGCGGGAATGCTTACGGGAGCGGACGAAGATAAGGCTGCGGGAATGCTTACGGGAGCGGACGAAGCTAAGGCTGTGGGAATGCTTGCGGGTGCGGGAGTAGCTAAGGCTGCGGACCAACCTTGCGGGTGCGGGCGTAGCTAAGGCTGCGGACCAACCAAGAGTTACGTTTTTAAAAATATTTCCTAAATTCTGTTTTAAATATGGGGGCGTCTGACCCGGCTAGAATCATGTTGTTATAATGAGAAAATATTTTCCTACCGTTTTATAAACGTTTTAACCATTATGACTGTGATTAATACACGGAATTAATTTTAATAAATACGAATTAATTCTCTTCTCAAGTTTTGGCTATAAAAGAAAAATATTTTTCTCCATTTCAACTTACTCCAGAACAGGCCACTATCCCTAGTTTTTTTCCCCTCTTCTTGCTTTGTTTTGCACAATATTGCTTGTTTATTTCCCTTCCTATCTTGCTGTTAAGTTCTAGAGGGTGATTTGTATTGTGCTAATTCAAATCATAAATGACAGCTCTATCCTGGACACATCTTCTCTGTTGGGGTATAGCATCTCTCATTATTAAGGAATACCTGAAAACTATTATGTTAAAGACAATTTACTGAGCAGGTGGCTCTGTCCTTGTTGTGCATCAACATCAGAGCGTATTGATTTTTCTAACGTTACTATATTTTTTATGTTCAGTATTTTTCCATTGTTGCAGATCCAACAGATGGAACGTCATCTAACTATCATATAACTAGGATTATTTTACCGAATAATTGGTCAAAAGAAAAATCCTCATTTTTTGATATGAAAAACTCTTCTGATCTTAATCAGATAGTTGGGTATGTTGTATCATTTTCTCATAATGATCTATAATAATCAACCAAAATTTATTTCTCGTCAAACAAGCACCCAACTAAATTCCTTCGTCTGCTACAAAATTTTATCTTTGTGAATCATATTGATCACTTACTTATGGTTGCCGTTATTGCTTACATATGAAATATGATTTCTATTATTTTCTATTTTATTAGGTGAAATCATTAATCATTCAAGCCTATAATCAACAGTAGGATTCTTATTTTTTACTTTTTTTTGAAGCAGTAGAATTCTGATTGATTGATCTTCTTAAGATTGTATAAGAATATATGGTTTTTAATTTTTATCATTGTGATCAATCAATACCTCCCATTTCTATTAAATCACCATTCAACTTGTGTTTGGATTACATTCCTTTCTTTCGACCAAGAACACCATTTTTAATTCTATTTTTACCATCTTCAATTTTATATTAATCCATGGTTACCATATATCATCACCATTAACACCATCATCAATAACATTAAGCTTTCCATATACAGTTTCATTGGAGATTTGTTTTTGTTTGATGGGGTAATTTCAAAGATTATTGAGAAACGAAGATTCGTTTTGGAGTAGTAACACATGCGTATTGGCAAAAGAAGGAGATGAAATATTTGCCAATACGTGAATAACTTAAAACATTTCGGTGATAACCGGGGTTAACTCATAGTTAGATGACATCACATCTCCTTGAATCCCACGGCTATAAATCTGCTAGTTTTTCCCCCAAACTTCATTAGCATACCTGCAACGAACAAAAATGTGATCGACATCCTCTTCTTGCGGATGGGAGAGTAGATAAACTTCATTTTATCAATTGTTTAATTTATTTATTAATCTATCATTAGTATTTTATTCTAATTAACAAACGTTTACACGGTATTTAAAAAAAAACACAAGAATATCATAAACATAATACAAATACAAAGAAAGATCCAAAACGCAAAAAAAACGTAAAGATAAAGCACGATTTATGAGATTGCAGAAGAAATGGTACCCAAAATAATAGTTCAACCATTTTGGTTGATTTTCTTTTTGGAAAAGAGATAAAACCTATGGGAGATGAGTAATTTTCCCAAAAACTCATATGTAGTGAGAATCTATGAATTTTAATCGTTGACCTTAGGAATTATGCATCAAAAAGAAATAGTGTTTGGAAAATGTATCAAGTCGACAAAGGATACAACAATTCAAAATCATGAATTACATCATCAGAGGAATGTGATTATAACCTATTAAAAGTGTAAGTTACAACAGTATTCTAACCTAGTGATTGGAGATTTTAAGGTCTAGGTTTAAAAGGGACAACTAAGTTAAGAATTATTCACCGTAAAACACTGAAGGAGAATTATTATTTTTCTACTATGATGAATATTAGTGTTGCTTGCCACGGTTGAGGATAAGAATTTCTTTTAATGATCATTCTTGTATATAGATTAGTTATGACTACTTAAATGGAAGGATACTTTTAATAGGATATTGATGTAATTTTAGAAGTGGTAAATAAAGAGTTCGATTCTCGAACTTGTAAAGGTAATAATTTTAGAAAATAATGATTTAAATTAATTCTAGAAAATTCCAGGAGT
>JAJJMC010009299.1:293010-348395 GCA_023531435.1 Papaver californicum | reverse complement strand
GATCAGTTTTATGTATGTTTTGTAGGGGGTGTATATATAGATGCACTAGTGTAATTCCCATGAAAAACTAGACTTGTGTGTTGTTATGAATGATCAGTATTATGCATATTTTGCAGGGGTATATATATTGGTGCACCAGTGTATTTTTCATGAAAATCAAGTCTGTGTATGGGTATGAATGATCGGTTTTATGCATGTTTTGCAGGGGTGTACATATTGGTGCACCAGTGTATTTTCCATTAAAAATAGGTATGTGTGTGGGTATGAATGATCGGTTTTATGCATGTTTTGCAGGGGTGTACATATTGGTGCACCAGTGTAATTCCTATGAAAGAATGGGTTTGTGTGGTTATGAATGATCGATTTTTATGCATGTTTTGCAAGTGTGTACGCATTGGTGCACCAGTGTAATTGTCATGAAAAAGTAGGTCTGAGTGTGTGATTATGAGTAATTGGTTTCATGCATGTTTTTCAGGGGTGTACAAAGTGGTGCACATGTTAAAAAATAACTGCATAAGTTTATGAAAATTTTATATAGTCATATGGGTACTCTTTTTGTAGATCTCGGAAAGAGCTTTCCGAATATATAAAGTTTAAGAATTTTGGATGAACGGTTTAAAAGATAAAATGTTTTTTAATTATTTAAAATTGCTGACATCATCATAAGTCACTTTACACTACACTGTAAATATTTGGACTAAATTGTAAATCATGAAGATTATTTGTATATATTCCACATTTCAAATAAATAAAGGACTAAATTGTACTTAATTGAATGGATCAGGACTAAACTGTTTATTTGGATGGGATTTTGAACTAAACCGTTATTTGGATCAGGACTAAACTGTTTAGTATGATGTCTGGCTCCTTATGTAGATGTTGTTTCTATTGTGGCACCAATGGCAAGCCTCGTCCGTACCTTGGAAGTTCGCTCAAGTAAAGGGCCCTAATCATTTCATTCATAAAAGCACCAACGCACACACATCTTAACATTATAGGGAAACTGGTCAAGGATTTCTGACCAATATTTATTTTTTCTCACGATCAGGGATGGAGCCAGGACTTATGTGCTATGGGGTCGAATAATTCTTTTCCAATATTCATAAAAAAAAAATTTGATCAATGTGGAAGTTCACGTGGTATGTAAACTTACCATTTTCGCGATATCACCATAAATCTCATTATAGTACATCAATCTTGACGAGGAATTGTGCACATTGATGCCAAGAGCCGACAACGATAATGGCATGCCAAAATAGCTTGAAGATTTTTTGTTTCATCTCTAGCGATGGTTCCAACACCCGAATTTCCACACTACTGTCTTCTAGTCCATTATCATTTGTTTTCTTTAGTTTTTCTTGGAGAGAGTTTGTCGGGTAGAAAAGAATAAAGAAGATTTAAGTGATTTTACACTTTGAACCCATTACTCATCCAAATTTCAATTTTACGGTTATTATTTGCACTCACAAAACATTAGAATTACATAAAACCCAAGCTTTGTCTTGTTTAAATTCAAAATTTTAATGGGTGCAAGTGACCCCATTTGCACCCCCTCCCTCCATCCCTTCATCTTGCAAGGTGAATTGGAAGATATAACATAGTTTAACTAATTGGTTGTTATTTTTTTCCGACTCAACTGATTCGTTTGGATCTAACTTATCCGAATCTGATTCATCACATCTGAGTCAAAAATGATAAAATAATAGAGTTATATAAAAAAAATATTTCGGTTAAATATGTGCCCAAAGAATCAGGTACAAAATAATATCTGGCTCAAATACCTCCGAGTAAAATATATGAGCCGAGCAAACATCAAAGTCAGACATCAGAAAAAAACAAAAAAAAAAAAACAATTTGATATTTTTCTTAGACCGAGTTAGATTTAGATCGCGGATCAGATCTAAACAACCATGGGGTAACTCATAAAAAAGTCCATAGGAAATACATTCCTATCTGAACAGTTAACATAACAGCACTTATCCGATTCTCATACGCAATGCACTCAGCCAACTGCATTAAGAGTTTCCCCTATCCGTTTCCCTGCACACGTTTTTCAAGCTGCATTACATAAACATAAATTACCGGCACCTCTTTCTCCAATACAAACCGATATTGTAAAAACCCTACAAAATGCCCCACTAGCGGTTGCATCCCATAAATATCCGCAATTTCTCGAACAAACATATATCGTGCTTCCGGCGCAACCATTTCCTTACGCTTAACTTTCTCTTCGGAAACTTGTTCTTCTGGTCCATATGTAACTTCCATATTGATCTTAAGGAGCTTCTGGATATACTGTTTATTGTTGGGTGCTAAAGCAAATTCTAAAGGGATTTGGGATCCTATTATCGAGAATTTTGATACAAAGCTTTCTAGTTGGAAGAGAGGTAGGTTGTCTAAAGGAGGTAAACTAGTTCTTCTTAAATGCATTTTATCTTCAGTACCTTTATATTTCTTTTCTCTTTTTAAAGCGCCGGTGTCTGTCATTAACATTTTTTGGAAAGAAAAATGAAGAATTTCCTATGGGAACATAATGAAGGTGCTAAGTGTTCACACTTGATAAATTGGAAGACTGTTTCTACTCCAAAAAAGATGGGAGGTTTGGGTGTCTTATATTTAAGAGTTATGAATGATGTTATGTTAAGCAAGTGGTGTTGGAGATTTGGGATAAAAAAATCTAATTTATGGTACAAAATTATTTGCGACAAGTACGAAGCTAAATAATCGGTTTGGACACCTGATGTTGTTAATACTCCTTACGGTATCTCCTGCTGGAGAGCCATTACGACAACTGTTAACTTGGTAGTAATTAACTCGAGATGGAAGCTTCATTCAGGTGAAAACATTTCTTTTTGGGTCGATAATTGGCTGGGCAATTTTCCATTAAAAGTTCACTGTCCACTTTTATTCAAAATTGTCAGAAACAAGGCTGTCACTATTAGAGACTGTATTTACATTACAAGGGATGTAAGAAGCTGGGCCTTGGATTTCAAACGTGTTCTCAAAGACTCTGAAATAGTTGAACTTCAACAGTTGCTTTTGTTAATTGGTGATGTTCCACCTGAACTTGATAATGGTGTTGATTCAAGATACTGGGGACTGACAACTAATGGTTGTTTTAGTGCGAGTTCATTGTACTCTAGTTTAATCATTGGTGTTACTCCTATCTCTTTTCCACATTCTTTTATTTGGAATAATTTGATTCCACCTAAGATTATTTTTTTCATGTGGACGGCTTTTCACGGGAGATTAAACACTATCGATAGATTAGTGAGTAAAGGTATTGAACTGCACAACTCTTGTGTCCTTTGCAGTAACGATAAAGAATCGAATGATCATATTTTGCTGCATTGTAAGGTGGCTAGGAGGGATTGGCATAGTATAACTCCTAAAGAAGGGTGGTCTTGGGTTTTCCCTAAGTCTATGTATGATCTTGTTTGGTGTTGGCGATACAATGGTTTTTCTCAATCTGGTCGTACGATTTGGCCTCTCATTCCAGCAGCTATTACATGGGTTCTTTGGAGAGAACGTAATAATGTACTTTCGAGAAAGCTTATATTTTTTAAACAGATAGAAATTTAACATAAGAAACGAGATCTTTGTTATTAAATTGGATAAAAGGAGCTGGTCTTTCTTTACATGTAAATTTCTCCTTTTCTATTTTAGAGTTGGAGACAATTTTTTATAATTTTTTTCTTTTTCTATATTTTCTACTTCTTGTAGATATTGTAGCTTTTATATATTGTTTTTCTATAATAAAATCTTCTCTTTTTATCAATAAAATAAAATAAAATAAAATGTGACCCAACTCCTGACTCTAAGTATACAAATAAAAGATAACTATTACTGCATTGTTTTTTACTTTCGTTTTTGGCTGGTAAAAGATCACTATTACTGCATTAAAGCTGTTGATGGCTTTGGCTGATAATTTCTGGCCGATCGACTTTTCTTCTCAATGATATTATCCACTAGTTTTTGCCATCCTATCTATTATCATTATCTCGAATTGATCAATGAAAAACAAAAACATATCAACATCCATAATCAATGAAAATAAGCATATTCGTTTGTGATTACCAAAAATCTTGCATCTTTGGATCACAACCATCATAGTTTGCAACATAATAAAATCAGATATTTTAAAATAAAATGAATACATATTAACACTTAGAACATATTAGCAATAAATACAAGAAATTGTAACATGAATTCAACACAAGTATTTAACGTGGTTCGACAATCAAATTGTCTACATCCACGGATGGTAAAGATATGTATCATTTTTTATTAATCCTTATATGTTACAGAAAGAAATTATGCTATAATATTAAAATCCAATTAATCAAAGAACAACTATACTATGAAATTTACACAAGTCTCATATTTAAACTCTTTGCTCTGATCCTATGCCTTATGTCCAATTCTGAAAAAAAAATTCCAGCCCCTCTTCCTGTTTGAGAGCTTGGTATTTATAGCAAATTTTCATGGGTCCCTCCAATCTAACTTTCCATTTATTTGTTCTTATCCAGTCTTTGGAGCGTAGTGTATCCCGCAAGGCATATTCGTGTTTTCCGCAAGACTTTGTATGCGTATTTCCCATTTCCTTTAGCGTCTCGCTTGATGTCCTGCAACCCTTCTGCGGATTTTTGCTCAAGTTGTTGTTTTGGATTTGGATGAACTTTGCGGCCTTATTAGAATCATGGCATGTCTGACATGTGGCCATTGAAAGTGATTTGTCATGTTTTAGTTTCTTTTGTTCCGTAACCTGTACAGTTGAAACGTGTCTCTCATGCATCGATGTTTGTCAGTTTCCTTTACTGTGTCATGCTTTCCCGCAACTTATGTGTCAGTGAAGCAACAAAGCTATCTGTTTTGAGCAGTGTTCCATACTTTCCCGCAGCCCACGTGTCGATCATGCAACGAAGCTGTCTGTTTCAGTACTTCTTATAAAGCTTTGTTTCAATGTTTCTCGTTTTATTGTAATCTGATGCTCCTTTCAGTAGTATTGGACCACATGTAGTTTGGGATTTAATAGCCTCACAATTTACCTCTTTTTTCTTTTAAAATTTAACATGTGGTAAAAATTTTAAAAATGAAAAATAATTATTACCCTTACGGGCCACAAAGGTGGTGAAGGATTTCGTTTGCTATGGGAGATTGATAATTCTAAGTTGAAATTCGTTCCTGGGATGCAGGTTCCTTTGAAAGAAAACATCCGTGATGATCACGATTTTAAGTGGTACAGCAATCCTTTGATTATTGAAGGTCCATGGGTTTTCGGGTTCGTCCCAGAAAGCGTGGTCTACAACCTTCTAACGCGTTTTGATAATTACCGCGCTTGACGGTTGAATTTTGAAGGCTTCGCTTTTTCGTTGCCAATGTGGTACATAAATTCCCTCTTCCTTTTCATATTACGCTTTGAACATTGTTTAATTATTTTTTCTTCTTTTTTTATAGCCGCAAACCTTAGTGGGCGCAAAAGGTGATTCTGGAGTTAAACGCAAAGCTGCAACTCCCGCGGAAAAGGTATTGATTTACCCAAATGATTTTATTAATCCTTATGAATTTTATTTAATGAATTCTTGCGGTTTATTAATAGGGTCGGAAGAAAGCTAAGGGTACACCCCGTGCTTCCACTGATAGGGAGGAAGGAGAAATTCGAGACTCTCCCCTTCATTACCTAATTTTAAGAGGTGAGGGTAGCTCTGCTCCGGAGAGACATGAAGAAGAACAATACATGCCACTTCAAATAACAAATTTTGAGTCCGCAGAACAAGTTGGTGCTACGGTAGAAACTTCAGATGCTGCGGTCAATTTTTCTCACCAACCTGTCGTTCCTGATTCTTCTTTTCTTTTTCAACTCTCTCCCTTATTTTTTGATGAACCGCTTGAAAATGCAACAAGTGAAGATGGTTCGTCCGATATGGAGGGCGAGCAGGTTAACGCTGCGGCAGCAGATGAGCCAGCCAGTACTAGAGTAGTAGAAGGTGAACCGGCAAGTATTATGGTAAAAACTGCTCATACGGTAGATAATATTGCTAGCATGACTGTCGCTGAGGCGGTGCGGAAAAAAGAAGAAATCCCGCAAAAGAATAAAGGCAAAGGAATTGCGGGAGATTCAAATCTTATGAACGAGGAAGAGGAAGCCTTCCGATAGTTTTGTCAAATGAGTTACTATCTATTCCATGTGATTCTCCGCCGGTGGATTCAGATAGTCCTAGGGTTGCTAACTTGCGGGAGTACATGCGGTCCGCACCATATTACACAGTGAAAGATGCCTGACTAAGAGGTCAAGGTCAACCCATCGACCCCACCTTCTATATAAATCAACCTTCTTCTCTCACAGAGGCAGTTGCGCTTGCAGATGGTGAAGTTTATTCTTTCCCACAACAAGCTCTCCCTTGCAGGTATTTTTATTGTTTTAATAACCTTATATTTCATTTTATTTTCATCTATTTATAAATTTAATCATATAAATTGCATCTTGCCCGAGGTCAAAGTGCTGCACATTTAACTTATAAATTATATAAGGCACGATCCATGAAAATGGAGACCCAATTTAGGTCTGTAGAAGAAGATGTTGCGGGTTTGAAGCTGGAAAACGATGCACTTCGTCAATAATTGCTTGATCTTCAAAATCAAGGTTTACTTCTTTCCATATCGTCAATTTTTCTTGAATTATTTACTTGTTTTTCTGAATTACTTCATGGGATCAGCGGGGGATTCAGGCCTTGTGACTAGGTTGCAACATAGAGTTAGTCGCTTGACAGATCATGTTCTAAAAGTCAATAATGAAAATGTGGTGATCAAGACAATATTTAACAACCTCTTCGATAAAAATAATCTGTCCGTACTGAAGTTCAATGAATTAGAATACAAGCACCGACTTTTATATGGAGTGAAAATCCTCAAGAAAGAGGAATTTAATGCTACTTTATCGTGGACTAAGGATTGCGTTCTTGAAGCACGGGCACGATCTGAGAGATTGGAAAAAGAGAATCGCAAACTGTGCGTGGAACGTCAGAATATCCTTGCGGGAATATCTCGTTCCGGATCACATCACAATTCTCAGTTTTCTTTGTACATAGCGCAACTCATTAAAGACAGAGATGACTCAGCTTCAGAGGTTCATGCTAAAGGGAAAGCACTAGCGGATGCTCAAACTAAAATCCGCAACCTATCTGACACCGTTCTTCTGCTTGAAAGTGATATCTTCCGCTTACATAAAGAGGTTGAAAAATGCACAAACAAATCTAATCATTTTTGGGAATTGAAATAAGCGAAGTTAGATCAATAATATTTAGATCTTCAGCAACTTACGGAGAATTATCAGAAACTCTCAAATGAATATGACTTCCTTGATGTTACTAAAGATGCAATGGCTCACGAATTAGCAGAGTTTGAATCCCTCGCAAGAGGTATCCTATTTTATTGCACATTTGAAATTTAATATTATTTCCTCATTAATTAACCTGTTATCTTTGTTACAGATTTTGAAGGAAAATACTAAGATGCGGCCGCAAGAGCTGCAAAGGCTGAAGGAGAGCTTGGTGCTGCCAATGCTAAGGTGGAGGAACTCAACAAACAACTGGAGATGGCTTCTATCAAGGCTAATGATGCGCAAACTCAGCTAGAGCTTTTATCCTCTAAAATCAAAGAGGCTGAGGACAAATTGATGCATGAAACTCTAAAGAATGAAAGCTTAGTTCGGGACCTAGCTTCGGAGAGAGGGAAAATAAATTTTTCTAAAACAAATGTCAAAAGTTCTACAACCGAAGTAAATCAGTACAAGAAGGAGCTTGAAACCACAAAAGCATATATCTCTTGGTTGAAGGTCGAAACTCGAGATGGAATTGCAAAAGCGGTCAACAACACTCTTGATAGAGTACAAGCCGATGGATTTCCAAAGTATATAAGCGCAAAGATGTCCCTCATAATCCGCCTTTTGAAGCAAATCTTCCCGCACCTTAGTTTTTTCCTTTGCTTTGCTGTTGCTTAGTTTTTCCTTGCTTCCAAATTGTATTTTGCACTTTCATTTTTTCTTGTACTTTTGTCCCTGCAAAAAAATTTATAAATATATATATTGATTGTTAGTGCATTGAATGAGTGTGAATTGATTAACCGCAAGGAAATTTTGTACCTTGAGTTACTTTGAGGGTTGTAGCGCATGTCTAACTTCTCTCTGGCCAGGAGGAAATTAGGATGCGGTCCCTAAAGCATCTCCTGATATGGAGAGTACCTTATACAATAATTAATTTCATGGTAGGCATCTCTGTAGCGAAAGATCCAATATTCATACACTCATAAACATTTACATGGACTTTCTATAGAGATTACATTTGTTCTGCTTTACCTAGTATGAAGCCAAATTATTATATGATTGCATTATTGGTTGTGAGCACCTCCTAAAGTGGAGAGTACCTGATATAATGATTAATATCATGTTAGGCATCTCTGTGGCGAAAAATCCAATAGTCATAGACATTTATATGGACTTTCTATAGAGATTGCATTTGATCTGCTTTACCTATTATGAGCGCAAATTATTGTACGATTGCATTGTTGGTCATGGGTAGTATGGTTTGAGATATTGTGCGTTCCAAGGATGCCATTAGATTTCTACATTCATATTCCGCAAATGGTATGATCCTTGTCCCGCAGTATCTTGTATAACGTATGGTCCTCCCCATGTAGGTGCAAACTTTCCTGCTTTTTTATCCCTTTGGTATTCCGGGATTTGCCGTAGAACATATTTCCCTTCCAAAAAGTTCCGTAACTTGAGTTTCTTTTGGTATTCTCTTGCTATTTTTATTTGATAATTCTCAATTCTTTGGAGCGTAACCTCTTTTTTCTTCTAAATCATCCAATTTTTCAAGCATGAGGTCTGTATTCAAATTCTTTTCCCACGCTTCTGTCCTAGTTGTGGTAAAATAATTTCCTTCCATATGATTGCTTCCGCTCCATAAGTAAGAAGAAAAGGTGATTCTCCTGTGGCTTCTTTTCTTGTTGTACGATATGCCCATAAAGTATTATGAAGTTGTTCGCACCATCGTCAATGATGTCCATCTAGAGTCTTTTTCAAATTCATAGCAATAGTTTTATTCGTTGCTTCAGCCTTTCCATTACTTTGAGGGTAAAGTGGAGTGGACTTGTTATTTTGGATATTAAATGCTTAGAAAAACATATCAATATTTTTCCCTTTTAATTGTTGTCCATTGTCTGAGACTACGGCTACTGGAATTCGAAACCTGCAAATTATATTTTCGAACAAAAACTTGAAAACATCTGTATCTCTGATGTGTGCAAGAGCTTTGGCTTCAACCCATTTAGTGAAATAATATGTTGCTACAATTAAGTATTTTCTCTTTCGCGTTCCTTCCACTAAAGGCCCAACAATATCTACTCACCATTTTGCAAATGGCCAGGGGCTGAGTATGGAATTGAGTTCCGTTGCAGGTGTTTTGATCCTTTTTTCAAAGCGTTGACATTCTTCGCACCTTTTTACCAGATTCTATGCATCTTTATGCATAAATAGCTAGTAATATCCTTGTGTTTTTGCTTTTAATGCGAGTGATCGTCTTCCACTATGATTTCCCGCATCTCCATAATGTATATCTTTGAGAATTCGATGCCCTTCTTCTTGTGATAAACATCGAAGTAACGGTCCCAAAAAAGACCTACGGTACAGAATTTTATCCCGCAATTGATAATTCATAGATTTTGATTGCACCTTCCTTGCCTCTTTAGTGTTTGCGGGCAATATGCCATCTTGCAAGTATTGACGTATTGAAATCCTCCAATCTTCTCCGGATAATTCATTTTCTGATTTTTGTGGAAAATTTGTATCATATTTAACGGCTGCATCTTCAATATCTTCCCCAACTTCTTCTTCCATGTTTTCGACTTCCAGAACTTAATTGACGGCTCATAAATGCGCCCAATTTTGACTGCTGATGTATTCTGGTCTTTTATCATTGAAGAAATAAATGCTAATGCATCGGCATGGCGATTCTTATCTCTGGATAAATGTCGAAAAATTATATTTGGAATTTGAGACGCCAACTTTTGCACAAGATTCTTGTATTCTAACAAATCTTCATCAAACGCTTGATATTTTAATTCAACCTGCCGAATTATCAATTGTGAATCACTTGTGAGTCGCACATCGCATATTCTCAATTCAGTGATGACCCGAAGAGCATGAACCAGAGCCTCATATTCCACTATATTATTTGAATGTTCGCCAAACTCAAGACGAAATGCATGTACCATTCGGTCTCCTGTAGGAGTTGTAATCACAATTCCAATTCCCGCACCTTCTTTATTTCGTGCCCCATCAACAAATACTTCCCATCTGCGGGAATTTACAGAGCTTAAAATATCTTGCGAATCATCATCTTCTATTCCGGGAAAACCTTGGATTTCAAAATCATCATCTAGTGGTAAATCCGCAAGGAAATCTTCCAGAACTTGCAACTTTTGTGCAATTTGTATTTCAAATAAGATATGGAATTTTTCCAGTTTTGCATTCCATTTTGCTATCCTCCTTACTTTTCCCGCATTCGTCAGTATGGACTCTAGGGGAGCTTTGCTTGGTACCCGCACATAATGTGTTAGAAAATATGTATGTAATTTCTGGGTAGCAAAAAACAGTGCTAATATTAATTGTTTAATTTTGGTATAGTTCCTTTCTGCAAGGTTAAGAGTTTTACTGATGTAGTACACTGGGTTCTCTACTTTGTCATTTGTCCGTACCAATACTGCACTTACAGCATCTTCTGTTGCGGCAATGTACAAGGCCAACACTTCTTCAGGTTTTGTCTTTTGTAATGCGGGTAATGCGGCGAGATAAGCTTTAATAATTTGGAAGGCTTGCTCACAATTCTCGTTCCATACAAATTTACTTTCCTTTTTCAAGGTGTCAAAAAAGGGCTTACATCTGTCCGATGATCTGGCAATGAATCTACTGAGTGCGGCCAAACAACCATTTAATTTCTGTACTTCTTTAACATTCCTTGGAGATGGCATATCAACAATTGCCTGAATTTTTGACAGATCAACTTCAATCCCTTTTTTGGTGACTAAATACCCCAAAAACTTTCCTGAAGTAACCGCAAAAATGCATTTGTCTGAGTGACTTTCATTCTGAATTTTCGTAAGGCCTCAAATATTTCTCTCAAGTCTTGTAGATGATCTCTTGAAAGTTTATTTTTTATCAACATATCATCTACATAAAATTCAAGGGTACGGCCTATCCATGGTTTAAAAATTGCGTCTACCAATCGCTGATAAGTTGCTCCTACATTCCTTAGCCCAAATGGCATTCTGGTGTATCAGTACAAACCGTGTGGAGTAAAAAACGCAGTGTGTTTCTTGATCTTCTTCAGCTAGAGAAATCTGATTATACCCTGAATGCCCGTCCATGAAGGATAAAGCTTTATGTCCTTCAACAGCGTCCACCAACTGATCAATGTTGGGATAACCAAGTTGGGTACCGCACCTCTCGAATAAATCTCGCATCCATGAGTTTCTTTAATTCCTTCTCAACCGGTAAATGATACTCAGGTGCCACTTTTCGTATACGCTGCCGAAATGGTATTGTACCTGGATGTATATGCAGTTCATGTCATAAAATACTTGGATCAATGCCTAGCATATCCTCCGTTTTCCATGCAAAAATATCCACATAATCTTTGAGTAAAGTAACCAAATCAAGTTCCCTTTCTGCTTCCATCAGTGTTCCAATCTTAATCATTGTTGGGAATTCTTCTGTTCCTATGTTGATATTCTTGGTTTCTTCAATTGCTGTAAAAGTATATTTGGGAGCTCCTAAAAGTGTAGGAGCCCCCTTTAATTGTTATACTAGAAGACTGCCCCCGTCAATTTTTGGTATGCTTTCTTCCAAAGAAGTATTTTTATTTTTTCATTCACTGCCTCACTTGCCGCAGTCGTAATCAAATATTGGTTTATTACTTCTTCTTTGACTTTTATCTTACGTTCCTTCTTTCTGTTTTGTTGTTGATGTACTCGTTCCTCATTCATACAAATTTCTGCGAGGATACAATATTTTGCTACATTTTGATCTCATTTTATCTCCATCTCCCCTTGCGGCGTCGGGAATCGCAAGTATTGGTGATATGTTGAAGTTACTCCTTTCAATTGGTGGACCCAATGTCTGCCAATGATGGAATTATATAGAGATGGAGCCTCCACTACACTGAATTTAGTCAAAATACTTATGGGTCCATCCATAAGATCAAGTAAAATTTCCCCTTTTGGTTTTGAGGCTATCCCATTAAACCCATAGATAGTGTAGCAAGAAGGTGTAAGATGATCATCTTTTAATCCCATTTTTTTGAAAGTATCATAAAATAGGACATTAAGGGAGCTACCCCCATCCATGAGAATCTTCTTGACATTCCATCCAGATACTGGTAGAGTAAGCACCAACGGATCATTGTGTGTTTCTATTTCCTGATCAACCTCATCTGCTGTAAAAGTTAACGGAGAAGCCATCCATCCTTCCCATGTTTCCGTAACTCTTACCGCAACTTTGAAGACTTCATGACTGTGAACCCTCTTATGCAGCTTCTTGTCAATAATTATGTTCATAGATGATTGACCCGATTCGGTATAGGAAATCATATTAATAGTTCGGTCATTTTGTGGATTATTTACCGTTTTTCCCATATTGAGCCTTGGTGGAGGATTGGGAAAATAAAGAAATTCCTCCAGCTCTCCCATATCAATCAACTTTTGAGCTTGCATCTTCAAATTCCTGCATCTGCTTGTGGAATGGCCCTGATAGCAATGATATTCACAATAATCCTTTGAATTCTGTGTGTGCGATGGATGCTTTCCTTTTATCCATGGCCAATGAAAATCTTGCATGTTCTTAATTGCATTTAGAATTTGTGGGTAAGGGGTGTTGAGTTTAGTAAAAAATCGATCCTCAAATTGCCGATTGAACTTTCTTTCATCATCTGTCTTACCTCGTTTGGATTCAATATCAGGATTTTCTCCCGCAACCCTCTTTCCGGAACTTGTTGATGGTTCTACAAAATTTACCCTGTTGGAAACCCTTTGATGTTGGGAAATTATTCTTGGATGCTGTTTTTGAATATCCTGTAACCTTGCACATTTTTCAATAATCTCCCTAAGATCCCCTTTGGTTTTCGGATTTTTCCCAGAAATATCAACAAAGAGTGGACTTGTTCGGTTGGTTATCCCCCATTTGTAGCAGTTAATAGCAATTTCTGGAGTTACATCCCCTATTGCTTGACAGATCATCTGCCATCGATCTGTATAGTCTCGGATGGTCTCCTCTGTCCAAGACGCAACGGAAAATAACTTGTCCATTGATGTAGTTTTGAAAGTGGTAAATAAGATGATCGTTTCTCGAACTTATAAAGGTAAGATCTTAGAAAATAATGATTTAAATTAACTCTAGAAAATTCCAGGAGTATGAAAAAGACTAAATAACCTAAAGATGATTTTCGAATAATTTTAAAAGGACCAGGAATCAGGAATCAGGTAATTCTAACAACCTATGTGATTAATCAGATAATTTTTTTTAAATTAATTGAAGCGCAAGTAATTGCCAAAATTGGTTTCGTTATGCTACAAACAGAGGTAAATCACAAGCATGGACTATCAAAATTAATTAACCAAGCATAATCCATCAAGCAAAAGCACAACTGTTGAAAGAAAACCGTTTTCACTATTTAAAACTATGCAATTCTAATAACAAAAGAATTATAAATAATTATTAGAAAATAATTAAATCATATAAAATTGAGAAAACTCATCCCAGTAAATAGACTTAGCTCATGGTGGAGAAAACTTGCTCAAAAGACCTTTTCATTGCTCAAAAAGTTGATTACAAGGTTAAAGAATAGTGCAACAACTGAACAGATACGTTTATAAGTGTTGATGAACAGGTACAGCCGTTACAGAAGTGTTTCTAAGCAATAAATGGTTGAAAGAATAGGCAATAGGAGCAGTTTGAATCAGCATCAGATATAAATGTTGCTGAGTCGTCTTCTCCGATGTGGCTGATGAAGAACACGCCGGCCGGACCAGCAGCAGGTGTCCGGCGGCGACCGAAAGTGGCCGGAATTGCTCTGATTTCTTCTCTAGGTTTTCGTCCTCGATTTTCTTGGCTTCTCTTGGTTTATATAGGTAGTAGAAACCCTAGAGAGAGTTCTAAACCTAATAGAACTCTCTAAAACAACCCAAAAATCTCAATCCGAATCGAAACACAATTCTGGCCAAATACATGATTTCCGAGCTGATTTCACGGGATTTTTTTTGCTGTTTATGACTTGAGTGAGATGACTATCAATGTTGGAACAATCTAGACGCAAAATAACTTGCGAATCACTTGAGATTAACACGTCCAGTTCAAACAGTTGAATCCCGATGAGTCGGATCGGTGATTCGGCTGGCTCGCTGGGTTGACTCGCCTGGTTGACCCACTGGGTTGACCCGATCCAGCTCAGCCCGATCCAAGGGTGCCCCAATCCAAAGTGTGAGTGCCTTGATCCATTTTCTCGGGTGCCTTTAACACTTTTTGAGCCAATTTTTCCACAAATCTTTATTCTTCTAATGTACCTACAAAAGCATAAAAACACGTAATAGACACAAAATCGAATACTAACTCACTAGAAATTAAGGTGCAATTTAGACACTAAAATGTGTCTATCATCCATCCCAGCGTCTGCGGGTTTATTATACATGTATGTCTGTAGGAACTTACTGGTCAATTGTGCGTAAGAATGTACTGACCCTTCTGGAAGATTATCATACCATGTTAAAGTTGTCCCTTTCAAGCTTGACGGAAAATACCGACAGATAACAACATCATCTTGTTCCCATCGGGTCATGTTGCAGTTGTAGTCTTTTAAGTGAGGCGTTGGATCCTTTGTCCCATCATAACATTCAAAAATGGAAAGATTGCACTTATGCGGTATAGACGCATACGCAAGGTGTGGTGCCAACGGTGTTCTTTTGACTTCTTTTAGCACTTTTTCAAGTCGTCCTCCCTCTTTATTTTTTAAAATTTTGATTTTTTCTCGCATTTGTTCCATGTCCTCAAAATATTTTTTCCATCTATTGTTTTGCAACTCTGAATCATCAAAATCTAATCTATCAGGTTCATACCGCTGATGTGCGGGTTCCAGTACCATCACTCTTTGATCTTTATTGATTTTTTTTTTACTTTTTACGGGTCTATTTAAGCTTGCTTCTTGCCCTTGTATTCTAGTTACAGATGCTTCCACATCCTGTTGGGCCTTTTGTTTGAGTATTTGATTTTCTTGGATCAAGAGTGTAATTTTTTCTGCACAAGTCTGTTGTACGTTGCGCATTTCATTAATTTCTTCCATTAATTGATGAAGGGGGTCAACCCTATTTTGAGATACTTCTCCATGTGATTGATTAGCTATCTGATTAACTGGATTGTTTACTTGATCATCCAAGGGTTGTGGTCCTTGGGATTCTTCCACTATTTCCCTTTCTTGAGGAATCTCTATTGCCTGACTCCCCAAATTTCCTATATTAACATCTTGTTCTTGCATGGTTCTATTTGTCATTGTTTCCATTTATGTAATCTTTTTTGTGATATTGTGATATCTTCTTGGCTCAATTTTATGTTGTTGTAGAAGTTTCTTTATCAATATTCTAAAAAGATTTCAGATAATAAGTTATGTGTTTCATAACATTCTAACATCCACAATAAGTATATAAAGCAATTTGATTGATAGAAAATATCTAGCTAAAATTTAACATATCACACATAAGCTAGATAATTTTCTAATTTAACTCAGGTTTTATAAGTTCAAGAAATCATTTTTTCCAGACAAATCAGAATCAATTTTGGAAATTCAATTCAAAACTTATTTTACTGTTTTGACAAGAATCAAAAACTAGTTAGACGTAACAATTTTAATATATACAATCAGCTAAATTTGAGACATATAAACTTAATGATTTCAAAGCAAATTCTTTTGCAAAATTGTTATAAACATATTGTTGGTAAAAATTTATGAGCTAAGTTTTCAAACCCATGGTTAAAAGAACATCTAAGGTAATTTAACATATATGAGAGGTATGAAATAAAGAAGTATTATGTATGAACATAAATATCAACTGATAATCATTGTATTTGTAGGAAAAAGAGTTTTTTTTTAACATAATAAGATTCGAGATTTTAAAGATGAAAATTTGGACAGGTAGAATAAATTCTTTACTACCTCCCTGTTTCTAGCGCCAAATTGTGATTACAAAAAATCTTGTGGCTTTGGATCACAACCATCATAGTTTGCAACATAATAAAATCAGATATATTATAATAAAATGAATACATATTAACACTTAGAACATATTAGCAATAAATACAAGAAATTGTAACATGAATTCAACACAAGTATTTAAGGTGGTTCGACAATCAAGTTGTTTACATCCACGGATGGTAAAGATATGTATCATTTTTTATTAATCCTTATATGTTACAGAAAGAAATTATGCTATAAGATTAAAATCCAATTAATCAAAGAACAACTATACTATGAAATTTACACAAGTCTCATATTTAAACTCTTTGCTCTGATCCTATGCCTTATGTCCAATTCTAACAAAAATTTTCCAGCCCCTCTTCCTGTTTGAGAGCTTGGTATTTATAGCAAATTTTCATGGGTCCCTCCAATCTAACTTTCCACTTATTTGTTCTTATCCAGTCTTCGGAGCGTAGTGTATCCCGCAAGGCATATTCGTGTTTTCCGCAAGACTTTGTATGCGTATTTCCCATTTCCTTTAGCGTCTCGCTTGATGTCCTGCAACCCTTCTGCGGATTTTTGCTCAAGTTGTTGTTTTGGATTTGGATGAACTTTGCGGCCTTATTAGAATCATGGCATGTCTGACATCTGGCCATTGAAAGTGATTTGTCATGTTTTAGTTTCTTTTGTTCCGCAACCTGTACAGTTGAAACATGTCTCTCATGCATCGATGTTTGTCAGTTTCCTTTACTGTGTCATGCTTTCCCGCAACTTATGTGTCAGTGAAGCAACATAACTATCTGTTTTGAGCAATGTGCCATATCCACGTGTCGATCATTCAACGAAGCTTTCTGTTTCAGTACTTCTTATAAAGCTTTGTCTCAGTGTTTCTCGTTTTATTATAATCTGATGCTCTTCTGTAGTATTGGACCACGTGTAGTTTAGGATTTAATACCCTCACATCATTTATGATATTTTCTTCTCAATGATATTATGATCCACTAGTTTTTTCCATGTAAATTCCTTCATTCTTGTCGCGTTCTTTGAACATTTAACTATAAATACGTGCATCCAACTTAAGAGGAAAACACACAATTTCAAGTAACCTACAAAAAGAAAAAGTAAAATTTTCATTTTGATTTCTATTTTCAAAAAGGCAGTCCATTAGCTCATTCACTTAGCAATGACATTTATCAAGAACTCACTCTCCATGCTACTCATGGCTTTCGTCCTTATAGCTGTAGTAAGTGAAGTTGCAAATGCAAGTTCGTTAACAGTATATCGTTTAGCAGGTTGCAGCGGCGAAAGTGAAACCTATAGTAGATGTGGATGCACAAACCTTTTATATATGGGTGGTTATCAATTTAGTTCCACTGATCAACCTGCTAGGATGTATAACACAGGGAATTGTCTGGGTGCGAGCGTCGCTACTCTCACCGGCAGAAGCAATGCCTGAATGTGCTCTGTCGTTGGATGGAGGAGTATTAACATCCTGTGTTAAGTGATATCAATTGTGGATGTCTAGTCTCTACTACGAGAGTGAGACAGACATTATATGTGTTTCAGGAATGTGCCTTGTAAATATGTTTATGTATCGTAATGATAGCTATATCACTACGTGCTTCCTAAAAATCTAATAAGTTATACATAAAGTAGGGCCATTTCATTACGTGCTTCCTAGAAGTCTTATAAACATTGGGGTATGATTCGTTCCTTAACGATAAACTTTGGGTTGTTGTTATTGCAGATTGCTGCTTTCCTAATGTACTCGATGTTTGTCCTATAAATATACCTTTTATATTTGACACTGGGTTTAATTCCTTTTAGTGTTCTGCTAAATTGGACAATGTATTTTTCATTTAAAGTCACTGGCCAACTCTTGGACCATCGGACATTTGATTTTCCTAGTATATTTTCGGGGGATGGGGTGAATTTCCCCTAAATTTTCCAAGCTAAATTTTTTGTCATTTTGAATTATAGTGTATAATTTGGATCGGAGAAAAAATTTAGGATCACTATGTATTTATGTTTTGGATTGTTTTACTGTTTTTAGATCGTTATATCATTTCTAAAAAGGGTTTTTTTATTATTTTGTTAAAGTTTTTTAAATATTTTTGAAAAATTTCATTATTAAAACATTAAAAAAACTAAAAAAACTAAATAAAAAATTAATTTTTTGTTGAAAAAAATAGATAAGTTAATTAAAGTTATATAAGTAATTTAACTAGTCTTAAAACATCCCTTATCAACTTACACTAGCTATTGTTATCATCTTATATGCCTCAAAAATTTTAAGTATGCCTCGAAACAGTATTTCTATTTTATTTTATTTTAAAATAAACCTAAAAATTATGATTAAACCCAGATAGATTTTATCAAGTCCACTTTTTACTGGGCTTCTGGTTCCGTCACTGAAAATTTCTAAGAAAAATCAAGCCCGTGGTTTTCTCTCATAAAATTTTTGTTGTCAAAAGAAAAAAGAACAAAGGAAAATGACTCTTTAGCTACCTAAATGTGTCGCTCCCACACTGGTCTATGGTATTATCATGGATCATATCAATATCAATGGATAAACATCCACACTTGTGAGCAGATAACATGCCTAAATGATCACTATCACTGCATTAAAGCTGGGACACTTCGTCGTTCCCTTTGACTGATAATTACTGGCCGGCTTTGTTGAAGTTTCTGACATCATATCTACTAGACCATTACCATCCTTTCAAACAATCAACCAAAAAAGCATATTCAAATAAGATAATTAGTATAAGCTTCTAGATATTTTCAAAGATAATTAGTCTAAGCTTCTAAATATTCTAATAATAATGAACATCCATAATCAATGAAAATAAATGTATTGTTTTATGATATTTTTTTCTCAATGATTTTATACTATTATACACTAATTTATCCCATTCACGTTGCCTCATTCTTGTGGAGTTCTTTGAACATTTTAACTATAAATACGTGCATCCAACTTAAGATGAAAACACACAATTTCAAGAAAACCTAACAAAACAAAAACAGAAATTCTCATTTTATTTTCGAAAGGCAGTCCATAAGATCCTTCACTTAGCAATGGCATCTAGTACTAAGAATTTACTCTCGTTGCTATTCATGGCTTTCGTCCTCATGGCTGTAGTAAGTGAAGTCGCAAATGCAAGTTCGTTAAGAGTGTATCGTTTAGGAGGTTGCAGTGGCGAAACTCAAACCTATAGTAGATGTGGATGCACAAACCTTTTATATATGGGTGGTTATCAATTTACTTACACTGGTCAAACTGCTAGAATGTATAACACTGGGAATTGTCTTGGTTCCGGCGTTTTTACTCTCACCGGCAATGCCCGAATGTGCTCGGCTGTTGGATGGAGGAGTATTAACATCCAGTGTTAAGTAATATCAATTTCGGATGACTCTAGTATGAGACAGACGACATTATACATGTGTTTCAGGAATTGGCCTTGCAAGTATGTTTATTTTATCGTTCCTTTTTTTTTCTTTGTTTGAAGCATCTATGTATCGTATTGATAGCTATATCATTACGTGCTTCCTAAATAAAAGTCTGTATAACTTATGAATAAAGTATGGCCATTTTATTACGTGCTTCCTAAATGTCTTATTAAGCTATAAGTAAATTGGGATATGACTCGTACTAAATCACTAAGATTTTAAAAATTATATTCGGTGAAACGTACTTTAAATATTTTTATTTGAAATTTTGTAGGATATTATAATTATGTTTAAACTAGGACGCAGTTTAAAATTACATATGACTCCAGACGTAGTTATGATCTTCGTCGCAAAACCTAAATTTGATTGCCAGATTGGGCTCCTTTTTTAACTTTTTTTAACGTTTACCTTTGTTACTGTCCAATTTTTTTCATGTTTGGATTGTTTTGTAGCAATTTGTTAACATCACTCCGAAGTCAGAAAGGAAAAATAAAAAATAAAAATAAAAATCCAACTATTTGTCAAACCCAACACCTCAGCTTCACCTCCTTTGTTGAGGTTTCGGTACCAAATCATACGGATTATTAGTTATCAAATCACTCTCTAAAAGACTACATCTTCTTAGCATACGTATTAGCTAGCAACATAAAGGGATTCATTCTGAATCAAATTTCCTAATGTTTTTTCTCTTATTAAGAAATACTTGGTCCATATAACCAAACAAAAAAAGAAATTTAATTAGTTTAATAACCTCTAAAACCATTTTTATAGGTTCATAGGACAACCAAAATAATATATTTTTTTAATATCCAAATTTTTCAAATATATTTTTTAAATATCCATTTTAGATATTCTGTCCAAACTTATATTTATTAGTTTAACTAGAACAGACCAATCTACGCTTCTTTTTAAATTATTTTATTTTATTAAAATCCAAAATGTCATACATAGGAAAACAGAAAATAAAATATAAAAGTGAAAATATATGGAAGATAGCAGAAATAAATACAATACCTACGTAAGTTTAGTTCGTTTAAGGGCAACTCCAGCGGCGCGATCAAAATCAAAGATTAAAGATCAAAAAATTTGATCTTTGATACGCTGCAAGAACATCCATGAGTAGTCAAGCGAAAGGCTGGGGTCGCGTTTATATTTGGTAAGTGCCAACGTAACGCTTGAGAAGACGGACGAACTACTGCTATCTCGCTTGCTCCAGACGGTGTGATAATGTACCGCCTGATGTGGAACGAAATTCCAACTCTTCGCCCAAGAGACGGTATCCTAGCTTTTCGCCCAAGTCGAGACGGTACCCTAGCTTTCCGCCTGATTCGAGACGGTACCCTAGTGTGATGGTACCCCAGAACTTCGCCCAAGTCGAGATAGTACCCTAGCACTTCGCCCATGTCGAGACGGTACCCCAGCTTTTCACCTATGTTGAGACGGTACCCTAACTCTTTTCCCAGTCAAGACGGTACCCCAGCACAACGCCCGTGTTTTTAAACGAAATCCTAACCACCGCTTGAGTCCAAACGAATTCTTGGGACTTCGCTTGATTATAATTTTTAGTCGGGGATCAAAGATTACTTTTAATCATGAACATTGGATTTCGTCGATTATATTTAATCAATGATCGCACGGTTGTTGTTGGTTTTTGGTTTTAAAGATTACTTTTAATCTTTAATCCGACTTTTAATCGACCCGCTGCAGTTGTGAAAGACTGAGTAAATCTCTGCATGTTTGAAACATAAGATCGGGAAAGTAGTATCACACTGATCGAAACAGATAGCATTAAATGCTTATTGAACGGGAAAGTAGGAGTAATGATGAATGAGGAACGGGAAAGTAAGAATAATAATGAATATGGAACGAGAAAGTAAGAGTAATAATGAACGTGGAGCGGGAAAGTAAAAACAATAATTACTTTTATTTACTTTAACCACTTGGTTGACACATGTGATCGGGACAAAGATGATTCTCAAAGAACGAAGAGTACATGTTAATCATACAAGGTAACGGACCAAAAAGTAAAGAGCATGACCTGTCAACCGTACAATCATCCCGATCCAAAGGTAATAAGGAGAACGAAAGAAGGTATCGGGACAAGAGGGATCCATTAGATAATCTATAAATAGGAGAGAGCGTTCAACAGAGAAGAGGTCGGAAAATTAAAGCGAAGAAAAGGCTAAGGAAGAGTAATCAGAGAAAAAGGAAAAAGATCATTAGGTATGTATTCATTGTGTAAGATAGGATTTAAAAGTTTCACTATCATGATTCATCTTCTATACTTAAAAAGATTATGAATTTGAGAAAGTAATTTGATCAATTTTTGATCTGTAAATAAATGGTTAATTGAAATCTTTCTCATTAATTGATTTTAAAGAGGATTCTGTGTATCAAATTGTAAGTTAAAATCTTTCTATTTACTGTTTTTCATCAAATCATTGGTTGTTGATGTCAATGAGAATTTTGGCATAAACACCGGGCAAAGTAATCTTTTGCTCGTTAAATCAAATGGGCCGGGCGGATAGGAATTTACAGCAAAAGAAAGTGCCCATGGCCTGTCCAGGCCTATTTAATAATTTGTTTTGGGGTGAGCCTTAAATATATAGCGAAAAATATTTTAATTTAAAATAAAAAAAGTTATATAATTATAAAATAAAATAATAATTAAATTTTCACAAGATTGAAACATGTTAAAAGGAACTCGTAGATTTTTTCAATGTATTTAGTAAAATAAATTTTTTATCGAAATAATATATGCTTAGTTTGGTTATTCAGTATGTTATAATTTTATAAATTATATTCCCTCCGTTTCAGCCAAAGTTATAGTAACACTTTTTCATTTTAGTCTAGTTTTAGGCTAAAATGAAAAAGTGATAGTAATATTTTTGCTGAAACGGAGGTAGTATTTTTTAACATAAAATGAAAATTAAAAGTGAGCAATTAGACTAAATAAATAGATAGTATTAACGAGAAACTAGGCCAAATAGTATTGACAGGCAAATGGGACGGGCATAGGGTCGGGCAAGAAAATTCAGCTCCTAACCTTTACCGGCTCTTTTATTTAAATGGGCTAGATCGGGCCATCCATAACGGGTCATAGGTACCCATGGGACTCCATGGATAAAAACGGTCGGTACCGAACCTTAGACCACCGGATAAAATTTTCACCCCTACCTAAACGTCTTTTTTTCTACTATCTATTTTGACTGGGTTAAAATGCTATATACTAAATTTAGGCTTAAACCAGAGCTAAAAAATAGACACGCCCATCCCTAATTAGGATCCTTGTTCCCCACTATAACCAATTCCTGATTACTCACATGGTACCCCTACTAATTTTGGTACCTGCTGCGCATATAGCGAATCCTGCACGGTGGTTAAGATCTCATCACCCTGAGTTCCAACCTTTCGTATTTTTCTTAAAATAACACGACATGATTACCGGATTACATTTAAGTATTGAGAATTGAGATCCAACCATGATGATTGAAACATGTTGAACCAATAATATGAAATAAAAATATATAAAAGACACATTTATAATTTTTAGGAAAAACATCAAATACATTAAGAAGGCAGCGTCCTGCAATAACAACAACCCAAAGGTTATCGTTAAAACACGCGTCATACCCCAGTTTATTTATAACTCATAAGACTTTTAGAAAGCACGTAACGAAATGGCCCTGCTTTATTTATTACTTTAATAGACTTTTAGAAAGCACGTAGTTATATAGCTATCATTATGATACATAAGCATACTTACAAGGCCCATTCCTGAAACACATATATAGTGTCTGTCTCATAGTAGAGACATCCACAATTGGATTTACTTAACACTGGAGGTTAACACTCCTCCATCCAATGCCGGCGCACCGACTGCCGCTGCCGCTCAAAGTAGCAACACTGTTACCCAGACAGTTCCCTGTGTTATACATTTGAGCAGATTGACCAGTGTAAGTAAATCGATAACCACCCATATATAAAAGGTTGTTGCATCCACAACGATATGTTTGAGATTCGCCGCTGCAACCTGATAAACGATATACTGTGAACGAACTTGCGTTTGCGACTTCACTAACTACAGCCATGAGGACGAAAGCCATGAATAGCACGGAGAGTGAGTTCTTAATACTAGATGCCATTGCTAAGTGAAGGAGCTTATGGATTTCCTTTTGAAAGCAGAAAGCAAGATGAGAATTTTTTAGGTTTCTTGAAATTTTGTGCTTTCTTCCTAAGTTGGATGCACGTATTTATAGTTAAATGTTCAAAGGAACGCGACAAGATTGATGTATAACGTGCATGGAAAAAAAACTAGTGGATAATAATAGATAGATGATGGCTGATTTAAAAATAAAATAAAAAATATATGATGGCAAAAACTTCAACAGAGGCGGCCAGAAACTATCAGCCAAAGCCACTACAAACTGTCCCAGCTTCAATGCAGTAGTGATCATAGATATCGTAATGTAGATAATAGCATGTTTGTGGCAATGATTTATTGTGAGAATTATCTTTATCTCTTTGTTTGTAGGATCACTTAGGCATGTTATCTCCTCACAAGTCTGGAATGTTTATCCATTGTTAAGAAGGATGATTATTCTCATTGAAGTACCAACCCAAAAGAACGTTTTTTCTACATAACAAAAATCAACGGTGACACCAGATGGATTAAATGTTTATCCAATATTTTATTTTATTTTGATAGGTTGGACCAACGCATATTCAACAGTAGAACAAGTCGGGCAGTTTCATATGGTATATTCCAGAAGATTTACGATGACCACAAGAATTAATTATATTTACTCTTAAATTATTTATTGAGTGTAATTACTCATTTCCACTTCTACATGATAACCCAAATTATGAGCTATTGCTTTCATCGGAGACTGTGGTATTGGAACCGGTAAAGAAGAAGATACATTTTCGAACTTCCAAGTCTAATTCACTGGCGCCGCTAACTGATTATATTATCTTTTTTCAACTTCGGGTGTAAAAGCAAATGTTGATCCTAATTTCACTCGATCTTAACTCATGTCAGCTACATTTTTATCTTCATCCAGTTTATATCATGGACTATATTGTAGATAACATGATTGTCACGATGATTATCGTATAAAAATTATCTCATCGTCTGTAAGATCAACTAGGCATGTTATTTCCTCATTTGCGTAATTCTAATTCCATTATTTCCCACAAGTCTTTATCTCGATATATTCAGCTTCCTCCAAATTCTCACTAAAATACTCTTTGCAAAAATAATACTAGCTTTCTTTACACCACATTTATGTATCAAATGCTTATGAATCATCAAAGACAGAAGCATATTTATAGTGGAATTAATGAGACAAAATTACTAAGTTCAGTAAAATATGGGCATGCAATTTGAATTTATCATGCGTTAGTACTGAATTTTCAATCTGCATACACACTTGTGATTTTCATGTCCGAGTTATTATTGTTTTTGTTTACTAAGGCAAGTGAATTATCTGCTTTGTGTGGACATCCAGACCCAATCGGTTTCTAAATGGTACCTTATTAGCAACTGAGCATGATGACTAGCTAATAGCGCAACTATTCCTAGGCTAATATATAACGCAACATGAAAGCCGGGTTACCGGATTATATTATAAAGGGAGTTTAGATACATCTTAAGAGGTAACCGTTTGACTTTTAAAAATAAAAAATAAAAATTCTGACTTCTGAAATTTCCATCTGTTTCTAATATCTAAACATCCTTTAAAAGATGAAAATTGAGAATCAGCGAGAATGAGTGATTGAGTGAAATATATGTTGAATAAGTAATACATAAAAAAAATATAAAGCCAGTATTAAATATAAAAGATACATTTAATAGGACAAACATTGAATACATTAAGAAAGCAACATTCTGCGATAACAATAATCCAAAGTTGTAACTTATAAGACTTTTAGAAAGCACGTAATGAAATGGCCTTACTTTGTTTGTAATTTATTAGACTTTTAGGAAGCGCATAGTGATATAGCTATCATTACGATACATAAGCATCCTTGCAAGGCCCATTCCTAAAACACATATAATGTCTGTCTCATACTAGAGACATCCACATTTGAATTTACTTAACACGGGATTCTAACACTCCTCCATCCAATGCTGGTGCACTGATTGCCACCGCCGGCAAGAGCAGCAACACTCTCACCCAGACAATTCCCTGTGTTGTACATTATAGCCCTTTGACCAGTGTAAGTAAAACGATAACCACCCATGTATAATAGGTTGTTGCATCCACAACGATATGTTTGAGATTCTCCGCTGCAACCTGGTAAACGATATACTGTGAACGAACTTGCGTTTGCGACTTCACTTATTACAGCCATGAGGACGAAAGCCATGAATAGCAACGAGAGTAAGTTCTTAGTACTAGATGCCATTGCTAAGTGAAGAAGCTTATGGACTGCTTTTTGAAAATAGAAAGCAAAATGAGAATTTCTGTAGTTTTTCTGAAATCGTGTGTTTTCTTCTTAAGTTGGATGCACGCATTTATAGTTAAATGTTCAAAGAACATGCATGGAAAAAACTAGTAGATAATAATATTATAAATAAATATGCATATGCTTATCTTCTTTGATTATGGTATGTGGATATGATGGCTGCTTCAAAAAAAACACAAAATGATGGCAAAAACTAATGGATAATATCATTGAAAAGAAGATACGATGGCAAAGATTAAACAAAGGCGGCCAGAAATTATCAGCCAAATCCATCGACAAAGTGGATATGATAACTAGCCCCCTAGTTTGAATGAGAAAAAGTTAGTTATACTTATCCCCACTCTTTCATAAGTTCTCCCTAAAACATGCACACAGCCATTGGTTACCCATGACTTTTTGTATGGGAGTCACAATATCATCAAATGGGTTCACGTAATGAAGAAAATTTGGTAGAAAAACCTGTGAGACACCAAGAAGGGCCGGTCCTGTGGGAGTGCCGGGTGTGGGACCGCACAGGGCCAAAGTCTTCCTAAGGCCTTTTTAAGTTAAGGTTACACACCTCCTCTCCACCAAGCTCAGTCCAACCCCTTGTATCTTCTAATTCTTAGAATAATTTAGTACATTTTATTTAAGTTCAGTCCAATTACACTTTGTCTTGTATTTTTGTACATTTTATAAGATTCTTTTTGTTTTTTGTTAACACTGAAAACTACGATTTTATGTGTTTTAGATCCTGGTGCAATCCATTGGACTACTACTATTTACATTTTAATTACAAATGTATATTTTATATTTAACCGATAATTATTTTTTTTGAAATGTATTTACTATTTGATTTTTAAAAATGAAAAATTGAGTATATTAAATATGCACCATACATTTGATTTAACTCTATAACAATTATTGGATTCTCATGTGCAAATGCTAATGTAAATGGCTACATTTTTAAGTTTTGCTCATCATATGTTTATTCTTGATACTTGATAGTGGATGCAAAAAAAGAAATTTGATTTTGTTTTTTATTACAAAATTATTAAAAAAAAAATAACCTTATAAATGGCCTTGTGATCAATTTCACACCGGGTCCTTTTACATTCAGGTTTGGCTCTGACACCAAAGTTAGGTTTGTTCGAATGGATAATTGTTAGAGCCGAAACCACACTAAAGCAACGTCCATACAGAGTATAACCAATAAAACCGAAACCACACTAAAGCAACGTCCATACCGAGTATAACCAATAAAGGGGGTAAACAGAGACAAGTTGGTGGACGAGACTAGACCCACTTGTTTTCTAATTTTGATGTAAATTTATTTCGGCTTTTAGAAAATCCAGCATTTTATAGAGGCAAGTAGAGGTGTAATTTGGGTTGTGTTACCACGAGCCCAGTTCATCCTAGCACACTAGAATTTGAGTCTAGCCTAGTCCATCACGTGACTTAGTCCAGCATGGTATAACACGGTAATTTTGTATGTTGTGTTGTGCCAAATTAATCGGTATAGTGGCATAGCACAACATATTGTTAGGAGAAATACGTAGTACAGCATAGTACAACACGTTAAAAAAATACGTCATAACATGCATAAAACATTATATAACATGGTACAATACATCACATTTCACATTTGTTCCACAAAAGAGTTTTTTTTCTAGACAGTTTTCAAGATTTTATATTTGCTATATTAGTATATTTCTATAATAGTAAATATAATATCTAAATATTTATAAAATATTTTTTTGAAAAACATAAAACAAATGTGCTAGGCACAGCACAACACGGTACAACATGGCTATTTTTCAGGCACAACACAGCACGCCGTCTAGCACGGCAACACAACACTATAAATATCTGGCACTACACGGCACACAACACGCTAAGCATATGACTTCGTGGGTTGTGTTGTGCCCAAGGAAGGGGTGTAAGTGGGGTCACTTGCACCCACTAAATTCGGAATTCTAGTAAGAAAACACTTAGATTTTTAGTAATTATGTTGTCTTGTAGGGGCAAATTATAATGGTAAAATGAAATTTGTATGAGCAATGGGTTCAAAATTTTGTGAATGTTGGAAAAGAATTTATTCGACCCCATAACATATAAGTACTGGCTCAGTCTCTGGTTGTGCCTGATATGTTTTACACCTCTAGAAGCAGATATAATATTGATAACTTTTTATTGGGATATATATGTATAAAAACATATTTTTGTATTTTTATGTCAAAGTTAGAAAGTTGGTGTGGTGGTATACTTTTGGGCCTCCACAGAATTGACAAGGATTCAAATGTGAAGGTGTGTCCGCCTTCTATGAGAACTTTGGCATTTCTCTAGATCGTTCGTTAAAAAAGGGATATGCACATGGTCTTAATGTGCAAACTTTGGGACTTTACTCTAGATATAGTTGTGTGTGTTGAATAATCTAGTATTAGTTAGTGTTCAAGACGCGAGTCATTCTAAACACCTGATACTTAGAAAGTCTAACACTATGTAAAGGTTCAAGTCGAAAGGCACCTTTGCTTATGCACCGCTATATAACACTTGATCAATGTTTTTAAAATATAAGTGGGGGATTGTCGGGATATATATATATATATATATATATATATATAAATATTTTTGTACTTTTATGTCAAAGTTAGAGAGTTGGTGTGGTGGTATACTTTTAGGCCTCCACAGAATTGACAAGGGTTCAAATCCCAACCCACATATTTCACTAGAATATATGTAAAAAACTATATGTATATATTAAACTCCAGGAGAGCGGGGTCTTAGGAGGTCTGGTGATTTAAAAAATTATTTTTTGTATATTTGATTTTTGGTTTCCTAAAACGTTTTATGACACTTAATTTCCTTTAATAATTATATTATTGTTTGCCCATTTTTTGATTGTTATGGAGGGTTAATTGTGGGTAATTAATCATAATTTATTTTGAATAATTTCGATTGATTCTTTTAAGCCATTAAAAGGTTGTTTTTGGAAGAGAGAATATACAAGTTTTTCATCCTGATTTTGAGATTTATTAGCAAGTGTTAAAAAAAGTAGTTGTTGGTTCGATTTCTCATAGTGCATAAACAAGAGAGTGATCATCTGTTTTATCCCATATGGTTTTCGACAATAGAGACTGCTAGCAAAATCAAGAAGCAGAGTCGCGAAACACCTTAAAGGGAGAGACCTAGTCCGCGACTCAGCTGTTTTAGATTTGTTCTTTTTTTTTTTTTTTGTGCATATATTTCCAACAATTTTAAGGTGGTTATTTCTTCTATGGAGAATGAAAGAAATCATGTTGATGATACCAACAAACCTTTCAAGTTTGAAGGAATGCATTTCAAAAGATGGAAACAAAAGATCTTTTATCTCAAACTTATGAAGTTGCATTTGATTGTGTCGTCTGTTCATCCTGGATCTGTGAAGCCTGTTGAGACTAGTACCTTTGTTGCTGGTGTTGTTGTTGATTCCCCTGACGCTGGTGGTGACAAAGAAACTGTTCCTCTTAATCCTGAGGAGAAACAGAAAGTTATTGGCAAATGGGTCGTTGATGATTTTGACTGCAAAATTTATATCCTTAATGTTTTATCTCATGATTTGTATGAATATTATTCTACTTTTGAAACTACTAAAGATGTATGGGATGCTTTATAGAAAAAGTATGATACTGAGAAAGCTGGTTCAAAGAAGTATGCAGTAAGCCGGTGTATGAAATATATGATGTTGGATGATAAATCTTTTGTTGCACAGGCTCATGAACTTTAAAAAATTGCTCATGAAATTTTCACCGAAGGTATGAAAATTGATGAACAATTTCAAGTAGCTGTAATGATAGATAAATTACTACCAAACTGGAAAGACTTTCGTAATGCTTTACGTCACAAATCTAAAGAATTTTCTCTTGAAAGTTTGAGTGTAGCTAAGGGTTGAAGAAGAATCTAGGAAACAAGATAAGAAAAAATAGATTCTTATTGTTTCTAACAATAAAAGTCAGACTCGACCAAGTCTGAAACCAAAGAAAATAAACATAAAGCCTGACCAGAACCACAAGAACAAGAAACCTAATCAACACAAGAACTAACCCCATCAAGAAATTAACAGAGTTCTAATTCTGATTTTATTTGTTATGGCTGCAGTAAACCAGGCCATATGGATCGGAATTATCGAAATAACAAAGGCAACAAAAGCGCACAAGCTAATGTTGTTAAAAGCGTTATAGTTTCCATGGTCTCATACCCAGAGGTTTTTATGATTGGTGGATCTGATGGGTGGTGTATTGACAGTGGTGCTTCACGCCATTGTTGCTTTGATAGGTCCTTGTTCAAGAGCTATGCAGAGATCAAAGATAAGAAAAGTGTTGTTAGGAGACTCTGACACCACTTTTGTTCAAGGTTCTGGTACGGTGGAATTGAAGCTTACTTCTGGACGAACACTTATGCTGAAAGATGTTCTTCACACCCCAAAAATGAGAAAGGACCTTGTTTCTGGCTATCTTCTCAACAAGGCTGGGTTGTATCAAACTATTGGATCTGATATTTATACCATAACTGAAAATAATGTGTTTGTAGGAAAGGGTTATGCTACTGATGGTATGTTTAAGCTTAATGTTGATGTTGAATAAAATTGATTCTTCTGCTTACATGGTTTGCAATTTTAATGTTTGGTATGGTAGACTTTGTCATGTGGGTAGGAAACTAGTAAAAACCATGAGCACCCTGGGTTTCCTTCCTGAATTTTCTAAGACTAATATTGAAGAATGTGAACACTATAGTCAAGAAAAAATAACTAGGACTTCACATAAATCTGTTGTTAGAGAATCAATACATTCTGATTTGTGTGAATATGAAGGTAGCCTAATCAGAAATGGGAAAAGATATATCATGACTTTCATTGATGATTGGTCTAATTATACTTATGTTTATTTGTTGAGCCATAAGAATGAAGCTATTAAAAAGTTTAAGATTTTTATTGCTGAAATTGAAAATCAATTTGGAAGGAAAATTAAGAGATTTCGTAGTGATGGAGGCCTTGAATATAATTCTGCTCATGTTACTGAAATTTATCAATCTTCTGTCATTATACATGAAAGAACTTCTCCATATAATCCTCAAATGAACGGGAAAGCTGAAAGGAAGAATCGTACTCTTACAGAACTTATTGTTTCTTGTTTGCTTAGTTTTGGTGCGGCTTCTCATTGGTGGGTTGAATGTTTGTTAACTGTTTGTCATGTTTTGAAATTCCCATCCGTAAAACCAAGATAACCCCTTATGAACTTTGGATAAATACAAAACCCAATGTCTCTTATTTTAGAGTATGGGGATGTATGGCTTATGTTCGAAAACCTGATCCTAAAAGACATAAGTTAAATAGTAGAGCTTTTGAATGTGTTTTTGTTGGTTATGCTCAAAACAGTAAAGCTTATAGGTTTTTTGATATTAATAATAAAGTTATCATTGAATCTATTGATGCTGATTTCTTTGAAGAGAAATTTCCTTTTAATTCTAATAATAGTGGGGGTAATAGTGGGGATTCTTTGCTTATTGCTCTACCCAGTACTGATTCTGAACTTAGAATATAAGAACCTAGAAGTGGAGAATCTAAGGTCACTGTAGTTGAGCTTAGACGCAACAAAAGAGCTAGGACTGAGAAAGATGATCCTGATTATTACTTTTATGCATTAGAGGAAGAACCTTCTAGTTTACAAGAGGCGCTTAGTTCTTCTGATTCTAATCTTTGTCAAGAAGCCATAGATAATGAAATGGATTCTCATATGTCTAATGGAACCTGGCATATAGTAGATTTACCTCCTGGTTGTAATCCTATAGGTTGTAAATATGTTTTTAAAAGGAAACTCAAACCTGATGGAACAGTAGATAAGTATAAGGCTAGATTGGTTGCCAAGGGTTTTAAGCAACGAAAGAACATAGACTTTTTTGATACTTATTCTCATGTTACTAGATTAACATAAATTCGTGTTTTAATTGTTGTTGATGTTGTTCATAATATAGTGATACACCAAATGGATGTTAAAACTGCTTTTTTGATTAGTGAAATAGAAAAGGAAATTTACATGGACTAACCTAAAGGATTTGTAATTCCTGGACAAGAACATAGAGTTTATAATCTAGATAAGTCTCTTTATGGTCTAAAACAAGTTCTTAAACAGTGGCATGAGAAATTTCATAATTTGATGATTTCAAATATTTTCAGAATAAATGAGGGTGACAAATGTATCCGCTATAAATCTGATAATGATATGTGTGTTATCATTTGTTTATATGTATATGATCTTCTTATATTTGGTTCTAATTTATCTGTTGTCAATGAAACTAAAAGCATGTTTAGTTCGAATTTTGACATGAAAGATTTGGGTGAAGCTGGTGTAATCTTGGGAATTAAAATTACTAGAAATGATAATAGTATTTCTTTAGATCAATCTCACTACATTAAAAAAATTCAAAAGAAGTAAAATTATTTTGATTGTAAACCTGTATGTACTCCTTTTGATTCTAGTATTACATTGTTTAAGAATACGGGAGATAGCTTTAGACAATCTGAGTATGCTATCATAATTGGTAGTGTTCGTTATGCAACAGATTGTACTAGACCAGACATTGCATATGCAGTGCAGTTTTTATGCAGGTTTACCAGTAATCCTAGTTTGGAACACTGGTCTTCTACTGAGAGGGTTATGCGGTATCTGAAAAGAACCACAAACCTAGGATTACACCATCAGAGGTACCCCGCAGTCCTTGAAGGATTTTGCGATGCTGATTGGAACCTAGGATTTTGTTATGCGGTATATGTACACTATTGTTGGTGGTGTTGTATCTTGGAGATCAAAGAAGCAGACAATTCTAGCTCAATCTACGATGGATGCTGAATTGATATCACTAGCAGGAGCTAGTAAAGAGGCAGGAAGGCTGAAAAGCTTGCTATCATACATTCCTTTATGGGGAAAAACGATACCATCCACTTTGATCCACTGTGATAGTACCTCAGCTGTTGTATTAGTGAAGAATTGTTATAATAACATTAAGAATTGATAGATTCCTCAAAAGCACAGCACAGTTAGAGAGTTTATCACAACAGGTGCTGTGAGAGTGGGTCATGTAAGGTCTGACGGAAATTTGGTTGATCCTTTGACGAAAGGACTACCAAGAGAAAAGGTACGGAATACCTCTAAAAGCATGGTACTGTTTCCCGTAATAATTTGAGTCATTTGTAATGGATACCCAACCTAGAAATAGGTTCAAAGGGACTATACGAAGTTATAAATGATAGAGTCATGCGTTCCCATAGCATGATATCCTGATGCGGAAACATGTTAAGTACTTAACTATTGATGATGTTTATAGCTCTTAACGTAGAGTGGGATACTTAGCTACAGGAGTATTCTTGATGGACTCACCTATACGAATGTGAAGGTGTGACCGCCTTCTATGAGAACTTAGGCATTTCTCTAGATCGTTCGTTAAAAAAGGGATAGGCACATGACCTTAATGTGCAAACTTTAGACCTTTACTCTAGATATAGTTGTGTGTGTTTATTAATCTAGTATTAGTTAGAGTTCAAGATGCGAGTCAGTCTAAACACCTGATACTTAGAAAGTTTAACACTATGTAAAGGTTCAAGTCGAAAGGCACCTTTGCTTATGCACCGTTATATAACACTTGATCAATGTTTTTAAAATATAAGCTGTGGATTGTTGGGATATATGTATAAAAACATATTTTTATGCTTTTATGTCAAAGTTAGAGAGTTGGTGTGGTGGTATACTTCCGGGAGAGCGGGGTCTTGGGAGGTCTGGTGATTCAAAAAATTATTTTTTGCTGATTTGATTTTTGGTTTCCTAAAACGTTTTATGACAATTAATTTCCTTTAATAATTATATAAATTTTTGCCCGTTTTCTAACTGTTATAGATGTTTAATTGCGGGTAATTAATCAGAATTTATTTTAAGTAATTTCGATTGATTCTCTTAAGCCATTAAAAAGGCTGTTTTTGGAAGAGAGAATATACAAGTTTTTCATCCCGATTTTGAGATTTCTGAGCAAATGTTAGAAAGAGTAGTTGTTGGTTCGATTTCTCATAGTGCAGAGAAATCGAACAAGAGTGTGATCAACTGTTTTATCCCATAGGACTTTCGACAATAAAGGCTGCTAGCAAAATCAAGAAGCAGAGTCGCGAAACACCTTAAAGAGAACGACTTATTGAGGCAATGAAAAAAAGACCATAAAAAACCTGGAAATGAAAAAAAGCCCATAAAAATACCTGCATTTTTGGGGCCGTAGAGAACTAATCGGGAGCTACTAATAAGATAAAATAGTGTTATTATGCAGTAATTTCACACCACCTCTTATCCACTTATTTTATGTAATGGCTAATCTACCCTTGATTAATTAAAGCTAATTAACTGTATTAATTGTTAAATTAGTTAAATTATAATTAATTAACTAATTTTTTATTAATTTTTTTTATCTCTTTCAATATATTTTTATTTCAAAAAAAACACTAATAATCAGTAGTTTGTAAACTACAGATTATACGACTAGTCCCAAAATAATTTTCTTATTTTACTTTCTTTTTATATATTTTTAAATTTTTTAAATAATTTTTTATTTAAAAAAAACACTAATAATCGGTAGTTTGTAAACTACCGATTATACAATTAGCCTTAAAATATATCTTTTTCCAATTTTGAATTTTTTTCTTTCATAATCGGCAGTTTACAGAAGTTTATAGCTGTTTGGATACCACTCCAGAAGTTGTTTCTCGACTTCTGGAAGCAAAAAAGTCAGAAGTTAGTATGGGTATTGAATTTCTGAATGACTTCTAGAAGCAAAAAAATAAACTTTTTGTCAAGCAAAAATGTTTTGCTTCTGACTTCTGTTTATGGAGAAGAAAAAGCACTTCTGTTTATGGAGAAGAAAAAGCACTTCTGCTTCTGGTATCCAAATAAGCTATTAATATCTACCAATTATGAAAGTAGTCCCTGGTATAATTTTTTTCTAAAGTTAGAAAATTTTGAATTTTTCTATTTTTACAATCGGTAGTTTCGGAAGATTAGATATCTATCGATTATGAAAGTAACTCCAAACATAAATTTTTCAAAATTTAATTTTTTTTGAATTTTTCTACATTCACAATCGGTTGTGACAGACTGGAAAATCTTCGCTTCCAAACGGGTCGAATTACGATCCGCTTGGCAAGCTCAAACTTTCCAATATGCCACTCGAGGAACCAACATTACCAACTTTTTGAACCAATATTATTTTTACCAAGCAAATGTTCATTGATTTATTCCAAATTTCTTTATAAGCATGTAACCAAACTTTTATATTTCAAGGGTCATCGAATCCTACATATAATTCCCATCGTTTTGCTGTGAAGATACAATATTTCATGCCAGCCTACCGTGTTGGACGATCTTCCACTCGTGAGTGGGATCCTGACAACGCACACTGTGCCGCACGGATGAGGGGATGATCAGTCCCATTGCCAAGGGTAGTGGGATATCATCCACCGTTCCAAACGGATTTTCTGGAAAACTCACAGAACTAGGCCAAACTCAACAAACATCTTTTTCAGATAATATGAATTGCCTCTAAATGACAATAACCATCTCCCAGTCTCATTTGGTGATATGAATTGGCATCCAACAATCACCCTTCATTTTTCATTAGATGATATGAACAACCTCGAAGAAGTTGCAATCATCTCTCAAGGTAGTATGAACATCCAGTACTGCAACAACCTCTTACTGCCAAGGTTACAATCATCTCCGAATGGATGGTATGAACTGCCAAGCTGCAACCAACCCTTTTTAGACGATATGAACAACCTCATACAGTTGTGCTGAACCGCATAGCGGCTTCCTACGTACCCTCTCCGTTACTCGAAGGGATCAAGCACGACCATAGTTTGTCATGCCATACACCATAAAAGTATTCATTTTTCTCACAACAGAATTTTGCAGAAATATTATGAAACAAACATATACAGATAGATGTACAAAATATGATTAGGCACCAACAACAGAATAACTGCGTTATATATAGCTTAGCAAACCAAACAAACTTAATAAAACACCAGTTTAGTAAGATAAAAGAGAGGATTTAACAAATTGCCAATTCATAAGAAGGGACCAGCACATTCACGGTGGTTTGGATACTCCCAACATATATATAACCTCAGACCTCTGGTCAGTGGCAACATTAATTCATACAGATATTTAATTCCCATACCAACGACTATGAAACAGACATATGCCAACTACCATTACCAGATCCAAACGAACTAAAAGAAAAGAAACTGCTAGCTTATGTTGCCTAGCAACCATCAAGTCGATCGCTACTACTCAACACGGGAAACGTGACAAATCTAGAGAACGTTTTACCACTTCACATTGTAATTCTCATCACGGTAGATGCTTAATATTTGAACAGTTGAAGACATCCATTTCAATTTAACCAATAATGTAACAATACCAAGACGATAACGATTACTACGGCACCATATATATATATATATATATATACACACACCTAGAAATAGGAATGCATTTATAAAATATCTTATGGAAATATGAATACAGACCAAATAGTCCACACTACGTATGTGCTTGCAATGCGAGCAAATTCAACCTTTTAACCAGTAACACTAACTTACTCACATTTTAAGAGGAAATCCAACCATCTGCGGGGACTGCATCACCATTAGCCAAACCATACTATTTCAAAATATTTGAGTTTGGCCACAAACAAAATGAAAACATATCAACATTTGTCTACACTAAATTAAAGTCTTCAAATAGTAGTTCCGCTACATATGCAATTCTGCATATACATCTAAGCCACTATGTTAACTTACAATTAAGGATGCACATCTGCGAATCCATTCAAATTATCACATGATGTAAACAGAAAAATCCTATTTTTCACTCACCTCTTTCTCTATATACAAGGACTGTATTTTATTCCCATTTTGTAGCATCAGTCTATACCAATTCTTAAGTCTTTCTTACATATAAACCATTATGCACAATAACACAAGATTTCGTCATTCGCAGACGTATGAATAATTATGCATTAGACATATGAACACAAAATCCATGGCGTATATAACGTTCCAAAACTTAAAAATATGCAACATAACGCAGAGATTGAAATGCTAAAAACACTTGGATTCAGTACGACGATGACATTCATATATATTCGTATAAATAGAATGGTAGCTACGGCAACAAGTAAATCACTAAGAGAAGTTCAGTTCCATTTACAAAATCCATGACTTCTACTAGTATACATGTTACCATTTCGATCCATATATGCCACAACACTTAATAAATTCTATGGACATCATGAAAACTTGGTTAATCAAATGCTATCTAACCATTGTCCAATCTTTTGTCATTTCACTTAGTGTATAGACAAATAGAAATTAAAATGCATTTTCAATTTATGTAACACATAGACAATTAAAGGAAAGAGGACTCAAACTTTCTACGACCAACATTATTTCTCTATGCCAAGTAGTAAAATGAACATCAAAGTCCACAAAACAAACCTAAATTCTAAAATCAATTTAGATACAAAGTCAGCAAGTTTACGAGTAGTTTGTGGTAAGCTTAACAATTCTATTTATAGCCACCCATACCATTACTGAAATACTTAAAGAAAGCAATGAGAGATTTACCCCATTTTCTCTTCTTTCGGGACTTTCGAAAGACAGTTGATGTGCAATTCTAGCGCTTGTAAGAACTGTCTTTCCGCTGTTTGTTTTAGGTCCTCATATAGCTCTTCCCCTACAGTTCAAATCTAACAAGGTACCCAGCAATCCAATTCCTACTAGAACTCACACCATTCGAGAATTTCATCCATTCATCACATTCTAATCAATGGCAAACATCATGGATCCCCTTGTCAAATTAACCATGACTAAAAACATCAAAATTAGGTCCTAACGGACTTTTCACTAAAACCAACTAATCATTCAGTCAATCAATTAATTGAAGAAAAACCAAGAGCTGCTCGTGCAAGACAACACTTGGGATGTCTTTAAATAGTTTTTCAATTAAAATAAATGGCATGAATAAAGCTTGAGACACCCCAGGTAAGTTAGGCCAACAAAATACACTAATTACCCCATAATTCAGTGATAAAACTCATAAATTATGGATGCTAACCAAACAAATAAAATACAGTATATTCACAATCCATGCTAACTACTCCAACAGTTAAAACAAACGAATCAAAAATCGTTAGGCAACAAAGTTTAAGAAAACAATTTAAAGTCACCTCGTCCTTGCGATAACAGTACCCAAAGATTAATTAGCTAAGTTCATGGAACTTGATTGCTATCTCCTTTAATCTTAAATCTTAAATCCAAACACATATACAAGTACCGTACTGCTGATTTCGGCGGAAGAACTTGAACTCAGTCGACCGCAATAAACATCACCACTATTTCCCTCAAACCCTCTCTATCTAGATTCTTTTAATTCAATACAGCCCCAATCTTTCACCATGATTCTCAAATCAATTGAATAAAAGATGATAGCAGAAATACAATTCCCAAAAGTTGCTGTTCCAAACCCTTTTCTCCAAAAACATGATCAAATTTCCTCTTTTAAATCTCAAGAGAAAACCCCTAAAAATGAGGAGGAAGGGTTGTTGTTTCTAAGAAGAAAAATAAAAATGGAGAGTTCCCCTTTTTGTTTCAATTTAATCATGTCAAATTATTTGAATTCCCATGATACCCACTCTATTGGATATGTGCCCAACATGGTCAAAAAAAGAGCTCTCGTTTCACAATTATGTTTCTTCTTGAGTTTCTCTCTCCTCACGGAACTGTTTTTTGAGTTTTTCTTTGGAGAAGCTCAAAATTCAGCAACAATGGAGGAAACACAAGACTCATCCCTAAATCAAATCCAGAAGTATTACTGGAGAACCACAAACTATCTTTTCTAGATACCGTCAAGAAATTGAATCATGAAACACCGAAAAACGGTGATCAAGTGATTTGCAAAGCTAGGAAAACTGATGGCCACTTCGTGGTGGACATAAGTGATGGTCTTTTGGCGAAAGCCAAAGATAAAATGAAGTATTCACTAATCGGTAGATTAGATTTCAAGGGTTTGAGGTTTATAGAAGTTAAAGCTAGCCTCCATCAACAATGGAAGTTAAGTGGTACTCATCACTTCATTCCTATGACAAAAGGCTTCTTCACCATTGTGTTATCAAATTAAGAAGATAAGAAGAGGGTATGGAAGGAGGGGCCATGGATCGTTGGCAAACAAGTTCTTAGAGTCCAAGACTTTGAGCCAAACTTCAATCCACAAAACCAAAGAACTTCAAGAGCTTTGGTATGGGTTCAATTGCCTGGCCTCCCCATCTTTTATTGGACGGAAGCAATTCTAAGGTCCATATGCACAGCCATGGGAACCCTTGTTGCTGTCGATTCAAGAACTCTAGCAAGAGATTATGGCTACTATGCAAGAGTCCTTGTAAATGTAGACTTTGTGCTGAGATCCCAACGAAAGTGAAGATTAATGCTGGTGGGTATGGTTTTTTTCAGGCAATAAACATTCCAAAAGCTCCGAAATTCTGCAGCAAATGCAAGATCATAGGCCATTCTTTAGCGGAATGTAGGATTGTTCTTGAGATTGTGAAGGGGAAGAAGAAGATGAACAGTGATGGGGATGGATTGGTCATCCCAAGTGAGCCAGCTATCTCATCACGTGATTTGGCTGCTAGGAAAGGCTGGACAGTCAATTTGGATAGCGACAGCACACTAGTGGAACATTGCCCAAGGGAGGAATGGTCTTCCATAGTGGCCAGCCATGATAAGGACCCTTCAATGGCTTCACGGGTCCATAATGTGGTAGAGGTAGAAGCTGCACACATGGGGCTGTCAGTCAATGAAAGGGACAGCACAATAGTGAACAAGACAGCCAGTGACAACGACGCAACATCAAATCCAGCTGTTGATGCTAACGTGAGCTTGAGGAAAGCTACACAAATGAAGTCACGGGTGGAAGAGGCTCTACTCAAGGGGCCAAGTACTACCAATAGAGCCCCGCAAGCTACAAACATGGTCAGCCCAACAGACAGCGAAACAGCCAGCAGCAGGAAAAGGCTACAGACAGCTACCGAAGCAAAATCCAAAGTCGTTACCGCAAGGAAGAAGGCTGCTAAAGCATCAAATTTGGCATCTCAAGCTAGAATGGCTGCAACTAATATTACCAAAGAGGACAGTGCACGTATGAATGCTATGTTTAAAAGAATTCAACAAGGAGAAAGGGAAATTGAAGCGGAAGATGCTAGTATCCCAAGCTCAGTCGAAAAGGTGAAAGACCACAAGGAAAGGGTTGAAGAATTCAAGCGGGAAATCAAGGCCTTAGCCGCCAAGAACAACTCATTTGAAGTCTTAGCTCAAGAAGAAGAGGATGACGAGGTTAGCTTAATCTCTGATAATGCAGCCATGGCTGTGGTAAAAGCTACGGATCTCACAACTTTGCAGCAGGATTTCGAAATGGCTATTGCTGAAAAGGATGCTCAGGCTCGTGATCACAGGCTGCAAGATGTTTCTGCAAGGTTGGTTGCGCTGAATACAAAGCAAATCAACACCTTTGAAACGCTGGAACAACTTGAAGAAGAAGATGAAGTCAGCCCATATATTCCTACCCAACAGGAAAAAGAGGGACTCCAGTTATAGGTAGTATAGCATAAAGTGAATGGCTGAATACAGATGCTTTTCAGGTTCAAACGGCTCATAGTATGGCTTTAAGCGATGCCCATTCACTTTAAACTCCTTCCCCGTTAACAAGCTCCGAATCTCCATTGCACCATGAGAAAAAACGTTAGTCACAGTAAAGGGTCCTTTCCAACGAGACTTTTTCCAATAAAGGCGAGAGTTACACAGTAGAACTTTCTGTCCAACAATAAACTGTTTTTTAGAAATCCTATTATCATGCAAAGCCTTTGTTTTCTCCTTCCTGTCCAAATCAAACACTTGTTTAGCCAAAGAATCAATAACATTAATAGAAAAACAAGAATGTACGTCACTAGGATATCGCATCGTCTCATAAATGTTGAAACGTATTATTTCTCCATCGAATTCCATTGTCAATGTCCCATTATAGACATCAATTTTTCTTCGTACCGTTCGCATGAATGGACGTCCAGTAGCAATGGCATAACGAACCAGTTGATCCATCCGCCATCTCTAGTACACAGAAATTTGTTGGAAAAACTAACTGATTAACTCGTACAAGCATATTTTCAACAATACCTCGAGGGTATACATTAGAACGGTCAGCTAGTTGTAAAACAATTCCAGTTTCTTTTAAAGGTCCTAACTTGAGAGATTCATATATAGATGCAGGCATAACATTCACTGATGCTCCTAAATCTAGCATGGCCTTATTAAACGTTGTGTTACCAATAACAATAGGAATATCGAAACTACACGGATCTGTACATTTGAATGGGAGTTTCTTTTGCAAGATTGCTGATAGACACATTTTAGTGTCTAATTTGCACCTTAGTTTTTATTAAGTTAGTATTCGATTTTGCAATTATTACGTGTTTTTATGCTTTTGTAGGTACATTAGAAGAATAAAGATTTGTGAAAAAATTGGCTTAAAAAGTGTTAAAGGCACCCGGGATAATTGTTAAAGGCACCCACACTTTGGATTGGGGGCACCCCTTTCACGTTTCAAAAATTCAGTTTTGGCGGGAACCTATTTGGTTATCAAAATGAAGTTGCTGGTGATTTCTTTTACGTGATTTTTGGGATATTTGGTATTTCAATCTAACCCAAAAGCAAGTAGATATCAAAACAATATCAAACACGTGAAGAAATAGAGATTGACGCCGAGAAAAGTGCTCCAAATCCGAGTTGTAGCCGGAGAAGAAAATATCACGCCGCTGTTTGTTTGAAACAAGAATTTGAGTTTGATTGGGACTCTTATTTGAGTCCTTATCAATTAAGGGAAGTCCCTAGGGTTAGGAGAGCCTATAAATACCAAGAAAAGCCAAGAAAATCAGGGTGGAGAATCGCCGGAAAAGTTAACAGAAAACTATCTTTTCTGCTGCTGCGTATAGGGAAGAAGGAGGTGAAGAACAAACAGCTCCAGCGAACTGTCGTTCACTAACGCTGGAACTGTCGTTATATTGAGCTGCTTCAACTGTTCCTGTTGCTTATTTTCTTTTGTAACGGCTGAACCATCTTCTGTAACTTTTATATACGTATCTGTTCAGCTGTTACACCATTATTTCACCTTGTAATCAATATTTTGAGCAATGAAGAGATCTTTTGAGCAAGTTTTCTCCACCATGAGCTAAGTTTAGTTACTGGGATGATGGAGGAGGTTTTTCTTTCAATTTTATGTGGTAAGTCTATTTTTAATTAATTATTTATAATTCTTTTATTATTATTTGCATGGATTTAAATTAGAAAAAAATGGTTTTTATTAAATAGTTGTGTTCTCTTTTGATGGGTCATGCTTAGTATATTACTCTTGATGTCCCATGCTTAGGATTTACAATTATTCTTCTAGAAAACATATTTTTGGCAAACTTGAATTAAATTGTTAAAAAGAATTACATGATTAATCACATAAATTGTTAGAAATAACTGAACCCTGATTCCTAGTTTTCTCCATATTTTCTAAAAATCATCTCTAGTTTATTTTCCTGGTTTTTATTAGTTTAGATTAAATCTATTATTTTCTAAAATCACTACCTTCACAAGTTCGAGAATCGAACCTCTTTTTACCACTATATAAAATTACATCAATTGCCGAAGCATTTTCCCCCACTCTCATTATCTCATTACCGTTTAATTTTTACTTATTGGTGCACAAGTCCTTCAGAATTCTCGCATATTTGTGGACTTGTTTAATTGCGTCAATCAGTGGGATGTTCACGTGAATTTTCTTGAAAATTTCTAAGATATCCTTATCTTGTTCCGCCTTTTTCCAATTAGCAAACCTGCGAGGAAAAGGTAGAGGAGGAACGTAAGTAGATAAAGGAGTTTTAGAATTTTCATTAGGTACCTCAGCACTTTTAGAGGCGTCAGGACTATCTTCAGAGTTACAGTTACTCTCTTTTTCCGGAACCGGCCCTTTCGGGTCTCTATTTTTCTCGGCTTCTTCTGGTTGTACAGTTTGTGTACCACTTCTCAATGTCACGGCACTGACATTTTCTCTTGGATTGATGGGTTGAGAAGGGAGTTTCCCACTATTCTGTGTCTCCAGAAGGTTCAATCTACCGGCCATAGCGGTCATCTGAGTCTGTAACTCTTTTATCGCGTTTTCCGTGTTCTGCTGATTTTTGGTCGTATCCTGCTGATTTTTCTGCATCTGTGCCGTCATATTTTTCATCATGGAAATCATCTCTGACGACTCTGAATTTTGAGCTTGTTGTGGTGGTTGCGCTTGTTGTTCATCCCATTCTGGTGGTTAAAGGCCGGCCTTGAAACCGCAACTTGCTAATTCGCATAGCTGAAATTCGGGTGATCTCTCCACCCTGGATTATACGTATTGGAATAGGGATCATACCTTTGCCTCTGCTGATTCGGAAATATTGCACTCACCTGTTCGGCTTCTCCCTCATAAGATGGAATGATCACTGCAGCCATATGTTGCATCATTTTCTCCATTTGGCTGATTTTGTGCTCTAGATGTGGTGCGGAGCTAACTTCAGCCACCCTTTTGACCGGTGACTCACGGCTCAGAAATTGTTGAGAGTTTGCTGTCATATTCTCAATTAAATCTCTAGCCTGAGTTACAGTTTTGTTTACCAGTGCACCACCACCTGCGGCGTCAAGAAGATTTCTGTCGCTTGGTTGAAGCCCGTCGTAGAAGTACTGTACGATCAAAGCATCGCTGAATTGATGATGTGGGCAGCTAGCAACTAATCTTTTGTACCGTTCCCAGCATTCGTACAGTGTTTCGCCTACCATCTGTTGCATGCCGCAATTTTCTTTACGGATTCGAGTAGCCTTTGATGCAGGGAAATATCTCTCTAAAAAGAGCTTCTTCAAGCCGTTCCAAGTTGTAACACTTCCGGAAGGTAAATAGTATAACCATTCCTTAGCCGTGTCCATCAGAGAAAATGGAAAAGCTCGTAGCATGGCTCCATCAACGTCGGGTTCAGCCCCAACCATGGCCATCATGATGTTATTGAAGTCCATCAGATGCTTATTCGGGTCCTCATTAGTCATCCCGTGAAACTTCGGAAGTTCACGGATCAATCCCGGCTTAATCTCAAAAGTAGAAGCCGTCTGTATGCACCATTGTTGCGTATCTAGCTAATGAGACGCTAGATCTTTCAGTGTGCGCTCGGCGTTAGCTACTGTTGTTGGTTCTGCTTCTACGTCCGAATCTGCAAACTCGCTTCCTGTACTCGGAGGAAGTGGCGTGTTGGCTGCCCGGACTAGTTCGTTCAGTAAAGTGCATGATCGAAGTCGTATGCGCATTCAAGTACTTAAAAAAAAATTCAGAACCGTGTTAAAAACAAAAGATAAAAATAAAACGAAACTAAAAATAAATAACAATCCGCTATGCCTCCCCGACAGCGGCGCCAAAATTTGGTCGTGTCGTAATTAACCAAAATAATCGAGTTCTTACTCTTCCAAAATAGATTAAAGTATAGCTAATAAGAACAAGTTCGTTCCCACAGAGAGGCAATTAAATTTTTATCTACTTTCAATTACGTGAGTGACAGGGGGGTTTTGTTATTTTACTGAAACTAAATTAAACTAACGTAAATTAAAGCAAATTAATTAAACGTAAATCAGGGATGAGAAGTATTGGTTAGAGAATTCATCGTCCGTTTTCCAACATGTTAATCAAAGCATACTCAACGTTCATGCATTAGTAATACCAAAAATCCTAAAGTAGCCAGTTATCTCGTGTACTTCGGCAAAACTCCTAATATCATCAAAGAATGAGTACCTCCACCCTTTGAATTCTTAGCACCGGATAACATGCGTGAGTACCTCCACTCGAGTTCAATCCAATGATAGCTATGGTCTTTGTGAGTTGAGGTTAATCTAAGTAACCCGGCGCAATTCGCCACTCGGATTCAACCTAGGTCAAGCTTCTACACATACTCGCATGGCAATTTTAAGTATCGTTAACAAATATGTTATACTATCTATAACCGGAGTCCCTCGACAGATTCGACTCTTAGAACTCCAGTTTAGTTGTAGATATCAATGCCTATTTACCTGATTCCGGACTCAAACAAATCAGCAATCAATCATATGTAATACTATAATCAGTAGAACATGAACGATATTAAAAATAACATGAAATTATGAGCATGCGCCATTCAATCAATAAACATGTTTTCTAACTTCAGATTACATCCCTAACCAATATAGAGGGTTTAGCTCATCATGGGTTTCTTAAAACCCATGGAAAACAATTAAGAAACAAATCAAATCAAACCCGGAAAGATAGCGAAGAATTGTTTCTGCAGAATCGCCTGTATGAAAAAGTGGCCAGCCTTCAAGTTGCGTTGTCTCCTTTTCCTTTGCTGTATTCTTGCGCCTCTTTTCTTCTCCTCAAACCTAATCTCCTGTATGATAATGTGAACTAGATGATGTTCTATTTCCAGCCAACTTCTCCCTCTTATACGTGAGGGAAATTCCAGCCCAACCGAGAATCCTTGCGGTTTTAGCTTTCCTTACGTGAGTAGACTTGTGTCCTGCCTTGTATAGTAAACCTGACCCCCAAATATCCCTTGGACCTCCAATATGTGCTATAGCTACCTCCCCAAAAGGCTTTCCACGAGAAAGGCCTGAGTTCCTTTTATAGAACTTGAGTTAGCCACTTTCACAATCCTAGTGGAATTAGGAAATGTGCTAAGTTTCCTTATTCCATCCCAACAAGATATAGCAACTCAATATTCTTTCTTAATCCACCAAGGCTAGCCACTAGTCCACCAAACCACTCTAGCACCTCCAACTAGCCACTTAGCACCTTAGCACTTGCGGTTCAGCCAACTTAGCGCCTGGGCGCTAGCAGCACAAACTAGTTTGCCACCATGTGGCTTTGCCCATAACTTCCTCATACGAGATCAGAATGACCTCGTTCTTTCGCCGTTGGCTTCGTAATTCAATTTCCTACACTTTGGAGGGTGAAAGGCCTAAATTAAGCAGAGTTTTACTGGATCCTCGGTAATTCTTCTCATACAGCTCTATTCTGCGGGTTTCTGAACTGTAACCTGAAAAGACGACTAAACTTCGAAAGTAATCAAAATACCTAATAATTCACTCAAATATAGCACATAAGGGTCAGGAAAAACTACTTTAAAATTTCTAATTTAATTTTTACTTAGTTTTTCCACCATCAGATTTAAGTGGATGGATGGTTATAATGCTTCTTTTGTATTCAAAAAATTTATCTTGATCTCCGCTAACCATTCACTTATATCTAATGGTAAAGAAATTATGACATGGCTAAAATGCACTTGATTACGCGCCCATCAATTAACCAAAGACAATTAATAACAACAACAGGCTGCTAGCAAGTTGAAATTACTGATTTCAGAGTCGGGTAAGCACAATAAACGGTATAGGCAAAATGATGTGAGGGAGCTTGGCATACCGAGGTTCTTCAAGATCGTTTGCAAAATGGCAAAGCTTCTAAGGTTATTCAGGTAAATTGGTCTTCTCCTTTATTAGGTTGGGTTAAGTTGATTAATGCTGACAGTTGTTCTTTGGGTAATTGTGGAGTGGTTATTAGGAAGGGGATGGACTAAATTTGGGAAGTTTAGCTTAATCTATTGGTATAGATACTTCAGCTGCCCCAAATTTTGGGGAGCAGTTATTTATGTGTTTAGATTAGCACAATCTGGGATACGACTAGAGTTTGGTTTGAATGTGACTCAATGCATGTCATATTAAAAATTTCTGATTCTTTTTTGGTGTCATGGAAGTTATTAGTTCACTGGGAGAATTGTCGAAGATTTTTACCATCGATTCAATTTAGATTTTCTCATATATATAGGTAACGGTGTTGCAGAACCACCACAGCTTATTCGTGCAACTTTAAGAAATGATCATTTACATCTACCTTTTTATAGGTTCAGATAGCTCAGTATTATATATTTTTAATTTTTCTCTCATATTTTTATACTTCTCCCATTTTTTTGAGGTCAGATCTAATTCCCCGCATATTCTTTTTTCTTTTATTTTTAATAAAATCTCATACGGAGTTTTGGTTAAAAAAAATACAATAACTCAAAAAGAACAGTGGGACATCTGAGAGATAATTCTAAGGCCTGGATTTGAATATCCTTGACTCGATGATCAATAATATTATATGGCTTAATAATAATTTTTAAAATATTTAAATCTTTAAATTTGTAGTTTTTGTTTTTAGTGGTCTGATTTCAGTGCAGAGATAAATTAAAATAAAAATAAGAAAAATATAAAAAATTTCACCTATTTTGGAATTAAAAATAAACTTTAAATCTACGATAAAACTTGGACAAAGAAAATATAAAAAATACATTTACAGGACAAACATCGAACACGATTAGGAAGCAACATTCCGCAATAACAACAATCCAAAGTTTACATTAACGCAATAACAATAATCCAAAGTTTGTCGTGCAGGCACGGGTTACTCCCTAATTTATTTATAATGTATATGATACTTTTAGGAAGCACGTAATGAAATGGCCATACTTTATTCATAAGTTATACAGACTTTTATTTAGGAAGCACGTAATGATATAGCTACCACTACATACATAAATGCTTCAAGAAAAAAAGAGGTACGGTATATAAGCATACTTGCAAGGCCCATTTCTAAAACACATATAATGTATGTCTCATAGTACTGAGACATCCACAATCCAATTTACTTAACACTGGATGTTAACACTCCTCCATCCAATGCCGGCGCAACGACTGCCGCTGCCGCTTAAAGTAGAAACGCTCGCACCCAGACAGTTCCCTGTGTTATACATTCTAGCACTTTGACCAGTGTAAGTAAATCGATAACCACCCATATATAATAGGTTGTTGCATCCACAACGATATGTTTGAGATTCTCCGCTGCAACCTGATAAACGATATACTGTGAACGAACTTGCATTTGCAACTTCACATACTACAGCCATGAGGACCAAAGCCATGAATAGCACGGAGACTGAGTTCTTAGTACTAGATGCCATTGCTAAATGAAGGAGCTTATGGATTTCCTTTTGAAAACAGAAAGCAAGATGATAAGTTTTTAGGTTTCTTAAAATTGTGTTTTTTTTTCTTAAGTTGGATGCACGTATTTATAGTTAAATGTTCAAAGAACGCGACAAGAATGAGGGAACGTGCATGGAAAAAAAAACTAGTGGATAATAATAATATAATTTTTGGATAATAATAGATAGATGATGGCTGCTTAAAAAAAAAAAAGAGAGAAAGAAAAAAAAAATGATATGATGGCAAAAACTTCACAGAGGCGGCCAGAAATTATCAGCCAAAGCCATCTACAAAGTTTCCCAACTTTATTGCAGTTGTGATCTTTTAATACCAACCAAAAACGAAAGAAAAAAAGAAAGATGTAGGTTTTCAACCATGTCGATCTTTTTTATTCTGTTTGTATCGATGATTATTGTGTAAGAATTATCTCCTCGTATGTGCGATCATTTAGGCATGTTATCTCCTCACACGTGTGGAATAGGGCTGCACAAACCCGATCCAACCCGTCTCGTACCCGCCCAACTTTACTCAACCAGCATCCGGTCCTTTGATGAACGGGTCGGATGCGGATAATGTTTTTTTAATCCGTTTTCTGGCGGGTCGGGTGCGGGTGATAGCTCCTCTCACCCGACTCGACCCGCCCACTCGCCATTCATTTCTATTTTTTTTTCTTCCTTCATGGACTTCGACTCTAAACTAAAAAGCTCCTCATTCAGTTCTTCTCTGACTCTAAGTTCTCTTCTTTCACACAATCGACCTTTTCTTACGACCATCTCCTTCTCCAACGACGACCATCAGCACACCATCGACTCTTTTATCTTCTTCTTTTTCTTTAATATTTATTCATCTTCCTTTGTTGGTTTGGATGATATCATGACTGTCACCACCGAGCTCATCAGGTAATTCAGGTCTGGGTTTGATAGGTAATAATTATTTTAACAAATCAATATTTCCGGCTTATATTCATGTATTTGATTATTTTTTTGTTAAATTTCAATCAATTAATATAGAAATTAGTTTTGGGTCTTTTATCAAGTTAAGGTTTATATTATTATTGTTAACATATTGGGTTTTTGGAATCTGAAGATTTTTCAGTCAATTCATATAAAAATTAGTCTCGGGACATCTTTAATTTTGTGATTTGATAACATTTTTTTCTAGGAAGTGACCTGGTTATCATCTTCACTGTCAGCACCACTGCTCTGATCGATTTTGCCTAACATCGAAAATTTGAATTGGTAAGTAATTTAATTATATTCGTCTATTTGATTATAGTTTTGTTAAACTTTCATTCATTTTATATAGAAGTTAGTTTTGGGTCTTTTACCAAGTTAAGGTTTATATAGTTACTGTTAACATATTGGATTTTTAGAATCCAAAGATTTTTAAGTCAATTTATATAGAAATTAATGTTGTGCAATCTTTATTTTATATTAATCGAAAAGTGGAGTGGTTTGTGATAGAATTCAGTGTCTATTTGATTACATAACAATCGTAAACCTTTTAGTTTTGGGATTTTGTTTGATTCGGCGTCATACTTAATCTAATATATCACTGAATCTTCGAATTAGTCTTTGATATTGAGAGTAGTTGTAGTATTTAGACCCTGACTTAGCTACATGTAATTTTGCTGTATCAGGGTTTTATAAAAATTGTAGACAGATTCTTCCCATGCTTGACACACAGATAATCTCTTCCATTTAGAATTACTTGTTTAATTAGACTTTGTCTGTATGAATGTGATAATCCACATTTGGGTTTTGGATGTCTATGTTTAATGGTTGAAGTAACTTATTTGTTTCAGTATCCCATCGATCATGTAATTGAAAAACTTTAACGAGCTAGTACTGTTTGATAACTGATACAACTTGGCCATTTCATATAATATGAAACTCTCCCCGGATTGTATTGTTTAGTATTGTCTTTCTTTGCTACTCAGTCGTAAACATTTTAAGATGTTCATCATATTATGCTTGGGAAAAGTGACTTTCTTTATACTTGTCTTACATTGTTCATCTGGAATTATTTCAAACAGACAAAATGGTTTTGAATGGAGCTGCTCCACCAAGGGGAAGTGCGGAAGCTGCTGCAGGTCTTCGTAGGAGGAGGACAACAAGTGGTGGTGGGGCAACAAGAGGATCAGGCAATTCAGTGCTCCAGTTTTACACTGATGATGCACCTGGATTGGAAGATTTCTCCAAATGTCGTGCTTGTAATGAGCATTAGGTTCATTGCATTTTCATAAATGTTGAAGTGACTTTGACTTGTGTTTGGTTTCTTTCACAGTGACTTTCATAATGATTTGTATTTGGATTCTTTCATAAATCTTTCTTGTTTGGTCAGGCTTAAGAGGGTTTAGAAGTTAGAAGAAGTTTAGATTTAGAACAAGAACTGGTTCTTTTACTGTTTTACAGGATTTGTGGAGTCTGGGCGGGTTTCCCGCGGTCACCCGTACCCGACCCGCCATAAAGTCGGGTCAGACCCGACCCGACCCGTCCTACGGCGGGTTGGGTGCAGGTGAAAAAAAAAGTTACCCATTAACTGACGAGTCGGGTTCGGGTGAGGCCAAACCCGACCCGACCCACCCGATGTACAGCCCTAGTGTGGAATGTTTATCCCTTGTTAAAGATCACTGAAGTGCCAACCCCAAAAGTGAAAGACAGTTGCTCTGTTAGAAAACTTTATCCCATAGATTGAAATAAATTATCCAAATCAATCTCAACAGGTGGATTTTATATTACGAAAAGTAGTGAACATAATAAAGCACTACTTATGAAAAAGATCAGAAACCTGCATGATCATCCTAATTCCATCTGTACAAATTATACCATGAAAAGTACCTCTAACAACAACCAATTTTCCAAAGTCCTCCTATCATTCCATCTTTGTCTAGTCCACTATGGAAACAGTTAACTCCGCTCATAACCACCTTCCAAAATCTTATTTTCCACGGCATGGGAAATGGGTTAACAACACCTATCCAGGCTAATTAGATTCCCCATTTTCACAACCTTGACCAAACTTTGTGCTACCCTATCAATATGTAGCAGATATCATTGATCCTCGGACTCACAACTGGATACATGATAAACTAGATAATCTTCCACTATTTCCAAAAAAAATAATCATAAACATCCATCTTCCCCATGACAGCCCCCAGATAAGATTATCTGGCCTTATTCCAAAACCGGAAGATATAATATTGCTTCCGGTTACAATTGTCTAACTCAAGAAACAAACCACCATCCTAATTATAACCCCCTCCCAACCTCCAAATTCCTGTTGACTCTTCCATGTCCACCAAAAATACAACTTTTTTTGTGGAAATCAATCAATGAAGGTCTACCTACCTTCTCCATCCTATCTCACATTAGAATCACCAACTCTAACCTATGTACCTAATGCAACAATGAACCATCAAAGACGGCAAACCACTTACTCCTACGCTGCCCCATAGCAATCTTAACCTGGAACGCCCTCATAATTCGCATTTTGAATAATCAACTTGATAACAATACCCTTCCGACCTCCATAACCCACCAAACAACACTTCTTAAAACAACATGGACCTCCCTCAACCATCACTTCCTTCTGCTTCCTCCTATGGTCACTCTGGTTGACCAGAAATTTGTACATATTCCGTCGTTCCCAACCAACCTCGGATGACATCGTCTCAGATAAATTAATCAGCAACAAGAGTTCTCATGGTCAATAAGGGCCCTTCCTCCTGATCTACTTGGTGATTCACCGACTGCTAATCCTTCGAGCACCATTTGAAGAACAACAACCATTTCAGTGAGTTGGATCATCCCCATCTTGGATTGGATTAAGATCAACACAGATGGAGCCGTCAGAGGACACCTAGGTATGGCAGGTGCAGAATTCATCTGCAGAAACTCAGAGGCAAGATCACTTTTGGCACTGGCACAACCGCTCGAAGTCACAACAGCCTTGTCAGTTGAAACTTGGGCCATGCTACTAGCCTCCAGAACTGCAACAAATAGAAAGTGGCCAAAAGTTATTTTGGAGACAGACTCGGAAAACCTCTTGAGATTTTTGACCTCTCCAACGGAACCGCCTTTGTATATTTCAGGCACGATTGCGAAAATAAAATTAAGAATGCGCCAAATATCCCACTGCACTATCCAGCATAATTGTAGAGAAGGCAACCAAGCAGCTGATGAACTCGCTAACCACGGCGCCGATAGCAGTGAGACGGGGAACCTGACAACAAAAATATAAGACTAGACAATCCCAATCTTTCTTAAACAAATTTTACTAAATGACTCTAAAGTACCACTTATCCCCGTATGATATCTCTTCAGATTTAATTAAAGTCTTTGTTTATGCTTCAAAAAAAAAAAAAGTGAAGACAGTTTTTTCTACATAACAAAAATCAACGGTAACACCACATCGATAAAATGTTTATCCTTTATTGATCTAATGAATTTTCCTTTATTGATCAAAAACAATAAACAAAGTAAGATCAAGAAAAAAAAAAGAGCTCTCGCAACCTAATCTCGAGCCGGAGGCGGAGGCTAGTAGACAAATACTTATCGCCTTTTTTTTTTTTTTTGGCTTTGATATTGGAAACGCCTGGACCTCCCTTGGCACCTGAGCTGTCTCATCCCATTGTATTTACCCTTAAATAGGTCCAACCTATCACCAACTACATGTATCAACAAGCTGTCCAACTCATAATTCCTACCAGGCTACTATTAAATCTATAATTTTACAAGTTAAAATCCAAGCTTCCCTTTGGAAGAGGAGTGCAGAGGAATTAAGGGGATTAGTCTAGACGATTGGAGACCCTAGCCAATTTATTTGTAATTTAGTTTATTAGCTTTAGCTGATATTTTTTTTATTTATTATTGGGTTCTCTGTGTTGATTCTTGTCATGCAGCTGGGTTTGTAGGCTCTTTAATCTTTTCTTACTTATTTTTGTGGCCCAAAAGTTAGCTAGTAACCTTAAATTATTTCTCTTCTTCTTAATTTCATTCCAATATTTTTCCGGTTTCTTCCAATATCGGCCTCCAACCATGCAAAAGGTAATTTAGTTGTAGTCATGTTTTTTTAGTTTAGATCGCAGAGAATACTTGGCTCTTTATTCATGTCCTTTTCTTTAATCCCCGGTACCTAGTTTAACTTATACCTCGTCGACATTTTGATATCAAAGTTCAGCTTGCAACTGCAAGAGATTGCGTTTGACATATACCAAGCCTTACATGATGGACTTTGCTGTTCCATTTAATTTTAAGTTTCATTTAATCAATGAACTTATTGGTTATCAGTGTTGATTAGTGAAGCAAATTAGTGGGATCATGCATTAAACGGATCGAGCACTTAAAGTCTTATTTATGCAGACAATGTTTAAGCTAATAATATTTAAGCATCATTAGTAAAACCAGCTTGTGTACGTAATCAGGCCTTATTGGCAAGGTGGCTAGCAATGGCTTTATAGCAGAAGTTGCGAACTCCATGTACTCATGTGGATGAGGGACATCTTCATTTTCTTTCTCATACTCCACGGACAATTTTCATAAGCAGCTTTGCTCACTTTCTCGTGAAACTAGTGGAGTTACAACCAATGTGTACTCAAACTTTGGATACATATTGTGATTACCAAAAATCTATCTTGGCAACACAACCACATGAATTATATATTAAACCAATAAACTAAAAAGTAATAAAAAGACAACGTTTAAACATAAAAAATTAAAAGAAGAATTAATACAAGCAAATTTTAAAGTGGTTCGACAACGGAGTGTCTACATCCACGGGTAATAAAAGATTTGAGAGTTTTTATTGATGATTGTATGTTACAAAATGCTAAAATTCTATATGCACCAAGTAAAATTCATCAAAGAATGATTGAACTATGAATATATTTAATTGACACAACTCCCATACCTAAGCTTATTTTTTCCTCTGATCCTTTTCCTCCTCCCAAATTTTTCCGTCCCTTCTTTCTGTCTTTGAGCTTGGTATTTATAGTAAATTTCATGGATCCCCCTCTTCTTTCTTTCCACATATTAGTTCTTATTCTTATTCGCATTTCCCGTAAGGCTTGACATGTGTACTTCTTATTTTTCTTAGTTTCCCATTTGGTGGCCCGCATCTTTGCTGCAGACTTGTATTCAAGTTATTGCCTTTGGATTTTGATGAATATTTGCAGTCTTATTATTATTTTCAGAATTATGGCATGTCCGACATGTGGCCATTGAAAGTGACTTGTCATGCTTCAGCTTCTTTTATTCCGCAATTTGTATGGATGAGACGTGTCTATGCTTTCCCGCAACTTGTGTGTTTGTCATGCAATGAAGGAATTTGTTTCGCACACCGTGTCATGCTTTTCCGCAACTTGCGTATCTGTCATGCAATGAAGGTGTCTGTTTTGTGTCAGTACTTCCATCATAATCTGTTATTCTTTCTGGTACTTCCATCATATGTGGTGTTGGGGATTTAATTCTCTCACACATACGCAAGACATCTCCGTCCATAACACTTACACTAACAGTCCTACTTTCATCGTCAATGGATTTAATCTTATCCTTCACCATCTCCTCATGAGAAGTCCGTAAACTTTTTTTTTTAATTAGAAAAAAAGATTCGTTAAAATGGATTAAAGAGGGATTACATCCAAGTTCTCTCTAATGAGAGTTTTCATCCAAATAGGTATCTCAAAAGACCAAAGATCCAATCTATTAGATCTAGCTCTCTTTGCCAGATTATTGGCTATTTCATTAGATTCCCTATGCACAAAAGTACACTTCCAGAACTGAAAACCAGATAATAAATTCCCACAATCTTGAATCACACTATTGTTTGTCCATCTAACACTGATAGGACTCTCATTTATTGCCTTCACTACATTCAAACAGTCTCCCTCTAAATGCAACTGATTATTTGGCCCATCTTATTGCCTCAAGTGCTGCCAACGTCTCAGCTTGTTCCTCATCTTGTGCTATCCCACCAATTGATCTTGCACC
>JAJJMC010009299.1:265868-284745 GCA_023531435.1 Papaver californicum | reverse complement strand
CACCGCCACCACCAATACCAGCACCACCTCACCACCACCACCAACTACCAGCACCATCATCGCCACCACCACCGACCACCATCGGTGCCACCACCACTATCATCGTCAACTAACACCGCCACCGCTAGCCACCACCACCAACACCATCTCCACCATCAATACCAGCACCACTTCACTACCACCAAAAAACACCACAACTACCATTGCCACCACCAACAATCAACACCACAGCTACCACCAACACCAACACCATCCCACCACCACCACAGACCGGCATGACCATCACCATCAACAACGCTACTACTAACCACCACCACCACCAACCAGCAACACCACCCCTAAAAACTTATCATATCACTAATAATGTTGGTTTCAAATGACAAAAACTAGGCAAAAATATGTTGATACCAATTTTGGTTTCAACATAAAATTGTCATTTCACCAACACTACTTCAATGGTGAAACCAAACACGCCAATTTCCAAGTCATACTAAATAAACTAGGTAAAAATCATTTGAAACCGAATCTGATTTCAACATAAACTTACTGTTTCACTATTAAAATTTTGATTTCACGATAAAAAATAGCAAAAATCAGATAAAACCAAATTTAATTTCAACTGTAATCCAAATTTCGGGTCCGATTTCGAGTCCTAATCTCATGACCGTTTCCGGATCCAGTGGCAAGAAACCGAACCCGTTACTAGCCCTATGTATAATCCTTACGTGTGTCACCGATAACTTCTTTCTTCTTAGTACGCGCTAATTCGTCAGATATGGAATAACTCTATCTGGGACCCATTTCTTTAAGGCACTTTCTTATAAGCTAAAAGAGCAGTTCTTTTGTGCTCACGTGACTAACTTCCCCTTTTGCTTCAACATCTTTTTCTCCGTATGAGCGAAGCTTATCTATGAGCCAAGTCTTCGTGTCTTCCCGCGCCAGAATGGATATATATGCTTGCGCGCCAACCTCCTTACGCCAACTCTCTGCGTCTTCCCGCGCTCCCAAGGGATGCTTGTGCGTAAACCTTCCTACGAAAACTATCCGAGTCTACCACGCCAGCAAGGGTATGCTTGCGTGCCAACCTCCCTATGCCAACTCTCCGCGCCATCAACATCGATTTTGTCAATGCACCTTCCCACTTTGCACTGCACTAGCACAACTTCCGCGCTACCAACACCTTGTTAGCGTGCATCTTTACTCAAACTCAATGAAATTTACTTTAGTGCCTCCCTCTACCCTCGACATCCATTTCTTGTAGTATAATCCCCATTATATCCCATCTTGTATTTCTAGATATCTACATTAAGCTCTCTTGACTGTTTGGTTAGATGTTCAGGCTATCCAGCGGTCATATATTCAAAATTCATCTTATTTTTATACTCTCTTCTAATATCATTTCCCGAGTCGCAGAAGACATAAGTATGGCTCTAACTCTCATAATCCTCTTTGAGTCTTTGTGCAGATATAACCGATATGTCTTTTGACTCCGTACTAGTAGTCGGAGATTAGTAGTGCCATGTTGTAATCAATTGAGGGTACTTTGTCATTCTTCAGTTGGAGGATTTCGGACTCATTGTGGGTGGAATTCGGTAATTGAATCGGTGTACGCAGGTGTACCGATGATTACATTTCCATTATCTTTTGATCAAATTCCAAACAGAAAACTGATTGTAGACGATTTGAAAGTTGGAATGAAAATCAAGAATGAGTTTGGAGCACAAGCATTTGTCAAAAGATATTAAGTTGAAGAGATTGTGAAGAAGTTCATGAACTTAGAAGCAGAAAAAGATAATGAAGCTAAGGAAATGAGAAGAAGATCAATGGAACTCAAGGAGATGTATAGAAGAGCATTGACGAAAGGTGGTTCATCCGATACCAACCTCGACTCTTTTATCAAAGACTTTCTGCAATTTCATGGTTATTAATGATGTTATTATCATTAGCCATCTATGTAGCGGGAGCTAGGGACCTCAAGTATGAGAGTCCGGCGTGTCCAACTAAAACTATGTTTAAATAAAATATTTTAATTTTTAGAAATAAAAAAGTTAAAAATATTAGAATATTAGGTTAAAAGAGGGGATAAAAACATAATCAGAAATATTATATTTTTGACTTTAACACTCTATGATGATTTCTTTTAGATAATTATTTCTACCTTTGTAATTAATTGGCGATTATACATAGGTATGTCAAATAATGCATTTAGAATACATCGAGGTCCTTTAACAACGTAATTGGATTTTAAGGTTTATACCCTTGATACATGAGAAAATTCCGATGATACTTAGAAAAGAGAAAACATGAATTTTTCGTCCCTTTTTAAAGGGTATTTGTGTTTGTTCAAGATACATGTTCATTATCAACAGATACCTCCAATAGACATTAATGGTAGTTTTTGGGGAAAAAATATTTTTGTTCAAAATTCAAATCAGGATTTTCTTTAGGTCCAACCATTTTACATAAAATAAGTCCGGGTAAATGGGTTCGACTATTTTACATAAATATGTGTTGGGTAAGATTGATCGAGTAAACTTATTGATACTTCCTCCGTCACAAAAAAGAAGTTAATTTTATTTTTTTAGGTATAAAAAAATAATATTAACTCTTTTTTTGGGTGAAAGAAGTATTATATAATGAATTCACTCCATTAGACATGCTACGATGATTTATGCCTTTAAGATGAATAATAAAGTGTCAATGCTAAGTTGGATTTATTTTAAGATTCTAGTCGTATATTGTTATTTTTTAGTGTTAAATTTGTAATGGTTATTGTTAGATCTTGTTATGTAATTTCCCATGACGATTTTTTAACTTGTCTCCAATAGATTTGCCTATACTGGTGACTCAAACTATGCTTGTTGTACATATTTATCCCCTGAATTTAAAATTCATCCATATTTTAATATTCTTTTCATCCTAAAAAAGTTGGGGCTTTCAATATTTACAGTAAAAACATGAGAAAAAATTATTTTTTAATATTTTTCTGTATCAACCATTTTATATTAAAATTTTGAATTAACATATGATAAATGAAAAGACGGATAATAATAAATATTATATTGTTAGAAATAAAATTTTAGAAAAATCCACATACAAAGTATAAATATGATTACCAAATTTTATATATTTTTTAAAAATAATATATAAAAATAAAAAAAAAATTATGAGATAAAAATGAAAAGGAAAAAACTCACTTTTTACGAGACAATCAAAAATGTAATACAAAATTGCAGGTGCATTTGTATGTTTCATTTTTATCACATTTCATATCTACAATTAAGTGGGGCCTGAGGCTGAGGGGCAATAGCAGGGAGGATATCCACGGGGAGAACCAATTAGGAACCGGAAGAAAGTAGATCAATTTTTGGGTTGGATTCGGTTCCAGAAAATTTGGTATCTACTTACGAAACTATCCAATACATTTGGGGATTTCTCAAGGGTTTCCAGTTAAGAACTGAGAAATGAGAAATCAGTGAAAATTTTCTAGGGATTAACTGACATGGCTTCTTCTTCAACTCTTCTCACTTGTTCATCACTAACAGAAGATATCTTGATGGAGATCTTTACTTATCTTCCTCTGAATTACATCTGTAAGTTGAAATGTCTATCAAAGGTATGGTTATCTAATCTCTCAAACCCTAATTTCATTACTAAATGGTTTCAAATCAATGAAAAGTCTCTCGCATGGATACAATTTCATTTAGTTATTGATGATGATGATGCTGAAGAGCTCTGCTTGGATAACAGACATGTACATGATGCAGGTGTGAATTTCCTGCCGTTTGTGCTAAAGCCAATGCCAACTGTACTTCCACCGTGCTCTTGGATAGAAGCTTAAAAGTGATATTTGCATTTCGCATTTTGAATAGAGAAAAGAATGAAGACAGTGTAAGGTTTACTGAGGAACTCATTTGTCTCTTTTCAGCTTTTTTATAATCTTCGTATTTCAGTATTCAAGAACTTAATGATGAACTCAATGCCTTAGATGCGCTAGATTTTCAGGCCGGGCTTAATGTTCTTAATTTGGTGTGTTTAGATAAGTAACTCTCTAACTGTTATCAAGGAACTTTGAATTCGTTCTATTACAACAAACTATTGTATTCGGTTTCTGTATATCTATTAACTTTCGCAGTACACTGTTTCTCTACTTTCTAAATTTTGTTATCAGATTTTGTCTTTAGATCTTCTTTAGTTTCTCCTGTAGGTGAGCAGGAGTAGGAAGTCGTACTAGTCATCCATTTACATATTAGATGAAAATTAATTTGCCAGCATTTAGAATGAATTGTGTGAATTGCTTCGGTCGTTACCCTACATTTGTTTCATTTATGATTGATCAAACTAGTAGAACAGAGATGCTTAAAAAAAAAAAAGTGACTGATCACATTGGCACTAGTGCGGTTGTGTGACACTGTCACTACTCTGTGATGGGCTTCTTCTTTTTGTGAAGGGGCTCTGTGTTCAAGAAGACCTGTTCTGCCATGATAGAATCGTCACCCTCGGCTTTCTTGATCTCCAATTCGGCTTTTCCAAATGAACTGGTACCCCTCAATGCATCCGAAATGAAAAGACGATACCCCAGGGCTGTTAATGATTCTGCTTTTGCTCCATAAACTAACCTCTGATACCATATTCATAAAGCAATACATGAATGCATAAACACTGAGTAAAAGGAAAAGACAGGCGAATCGAGTACGGAACCGCACAAACCTTAATATAGGTAGCCTGAATTGCAGCAAAGCACATTGGACAAGGCTCACAAGAGGCATATATCTCACAGTCAGAGAGATTAATCTTGTCCAGCTTCTGACAGGCCTATCAAGTACATATGAGGTTTGTTTATGTCAATAGGTGCTAGATTTAGACTGTAATTATAAATATGCTTCAATCATTTATCGACCGGTAAGAATATGGACTAATTACCATTCGAATAGCAGTCACTGCATGGGCAGTTGGGTCTTTCGTCTTCCTAACCATGTTATGACAACTCACGACTACTTCTCGCCATCACAAACAATAACTGCACCAAAAGGATACCCATCTTTTGTACTGACGGCCGCATATGCTTCTTCAACAGCTTGTTTTAAGAATGTGTGATCGCTATCCCGTCCAACTGGTAGAACAGTAACCAAAGCTATAAAGCCATGATCATGGCAAATTCATAAACATTTCGTACGAAGATTTAATCAAAATTTATGGAACACACAAATTGGTATAACGGAGTAAAGTTGAGATTGGGTTACCATTGGCATCTTCCATTGCGCCTGAAATATGAAGAGAAGCTGGGAGATTAGATCGAAATGACTTCGCGTAAATCGGCAAACGGTTAGTGAACCACCAGCATTAAGCAACTTGAGCTGAAATTTTTATAACTTTCATCTGCTGCAGATCTACAATTTTCATATATAACGCTGAATTCAAGATTCTTTTATTATTTTAAAAACCAACTTGGTATTTTAATAAGATATATCCTTACATTTTCCAACCAGAAATGACACAGCAAATCAATAGCTTGTTGACCCATATCTTCATCACCTGCAAGTCTCTAAAGCTAGCCATGTTTTTCACGTTTATTGTAGTTGAATCATTTAAATGATATTACTTCCGTTTTAACATAAATGTTACTATCATTTTTTTCATCTTGATTTTTTTTTAATTTAAAATAAAAAAATAATAGTAACCTTTTTATTGAAACGGAGAGAATATGTACATCCTTCGAAGGATATCTGGATTTGATTCTAATGTCCCTTACCCAATTTAATAATTTTCATTCGGAGCTACTGCTGAAAAAAATATGTGTATCCTTCAACGAGTATGCAGTCTACCGTGTTTTGCCGAGCAAAAAAAGCCGACCATGTTTTTATTTATCGGTTACTAGTAAAATATACAACGTAAAGGTAATAAAAATTATAGGCCAGTAAACGGAGTCGCATCGGCAAAGAATCGATTCAATTATTATTGATCAAAATAGTAAACAGTACATCAAGTAGTAAAACAGATAGTGACTTAGATTGGTAACAGTGGTTGTGAGTCAATTCGGCCAACATAGCAACACCTGTTCTGCCATGATAGCATCGTCACCTTCGGCTTTCTTGATCTCCAATTTTGCTTTTTCAAATGCAGTGGTACCTCTCAATGCATCCGAAATGAAATTACCTTACCCATGGGGTGTTAATGATTCTGCTTTTTCTCCATAAAATAATCTCTAATACCATATTTAAAGAACAAAACATGAATGCATAAGAACCTAGTTATGAATAGAGAAGAGGTAAGTACTAAGGGAAGGGGAAAGACAGGCAAATTGAGTGTGGAACCGCACAAACCTTAATGCCGGTAATCTGAATTGCAGCAAAGCACATTGGACAAGGCTCGCAAGAGGCGTATATCTCACAGTCAGAGAGCTTTTCCGTGTCCAGCTTCTCACAGGCCTATCATTGTTTGATTGATTCTTTATTTTTTGTATGTTATATATTGTTCCTTTTGGTGCTAGCTAGATTCAGACCGACGTAAGAAAGATGTGTCGGCCGATAAGAATATAGACAAATTTACCATTCGAATAGCAGTCATTTCAGCATGGGCAGTTGGATCTTTGTTTTTCCGAACCATGTTGTGACAACTAACAACTATTTCACCATTACGAACAATAACTGGGGGTCGTATGCTTCTTCAGCAGCTTGTTTCAAGAATATGTGATCGGTATCTTGTCCAACTGTAGAACCGTTACCGGAAATTAATCAACATTTCAGTGGCGAACATATTTAAATCAACAGATCAGTTCATAAACATGAAACTACACTCCTGATCTATACATTACGGAACAAACAAATTGGTATAATGGAGTAAATTAAGTTGAGAGTGGCTTACCATTGGTATCTTCCATGGCTGCAATATGAAGATTGGCTGGCAGAGATTAGACCAAAATGACTGAGCTCAAATTGGCAAACGAATTGTCAACCACCAGAATTAAAGCAACTTGAGCTGAAAATTGCAACTTCTTATCTGCAGATCTACAATTCATATACTAATAATTGGCAACTAGAAATCAACTGCAAGTCTTTTTGATATAATAGAATGAAGAATATATATAGAAAAAGATGGCACTAAATCTCTGATGCAGTCCCTATCGTGGGTGCAAGTGTGTGCCCCTATGGTGGCTTTATCCAGAGCATTTGAAGTTTTGAACTACCCAGAGAGCATACACAATGTAGTGTTATCAGAGGAGATGTTAGCGAAAGCTTTAGAAAAGAAACTGTTACTAAGCGAACTAATGGAATATATTTGAATTTGTAGAAATTTTCCACATTCAAAAAATCTAAATGACATTTTCATTATGTATTACAAAAATAGGAAGAGACTAATGTATACAGGAAAAAGAAAAAACGGGAGTGTCTGTTGATGAACTTCAATTGTTCTTAAGTTTGATAGCGAACTTTGCAGTGGGGAGGTTTATCCACTCCAATTGACTGTCTCTGTGACTAGGTTACACTAATCAACGACTTCAGATTAATCCCATGTAAAAAATTATGTGATGTAGTATCTCATTGGGTGTTATGTAGATGATCTGCAGCAATAGTGTGATCTTGGTTTTACCGGAGCAGCATCGACCTTGTGTTTGAAAACCGAATTCGGTGCGTCTAGAGCTCCACTACTGATGATAACTGGAAAAAAGAATTGTTCTATCCTCTCTTTCTTTTCGTCAGTAATATACTAATACTAAATGAGGCTAGCAGTTAGTAGTACCTAGCCTTGTGGACTGTAATGTCAAGCATGGAACTGGAGCAGGACTTGACAGGTGATGTCATTTGAATTGGCATGGAAAACCGTGTCCACGACTCCATGTAATGTGAGGGAAGTAATTGGCACCATACTAGACCATCCTGTCAAATTCCCGTATGTGCTTCACCCAAGGAAGACATAAGGTCTTCTCTGGATTGTGATCTCCTGCTCTGGAGCTGCATCTGACCTCTATTAGGGCTCCAAAAGGAACCTGCACCGTTATTTTCAAATGGCATCTGCTTCAAGCTACCAGAAGAATAACTATGTAATACGCGTGATTGGTATAAGAAAGAACCCATAGAGAGCTGGATATCGCTGTCACCTAGTCCCCCTGTGCTGAATGGTCTCTGTCTAGAGCCGATAACTGTAGGGCTCAGTGGTGTCTTTGATCCTGAAAAGTGGCCCAACGGAATAACTTTGTAAGAATGACATCATTCAAAAGTTATATATGATTGAAACATCATTTCTTATGAAACATTGATACCCCATCACATCCTTTCACACAAAAAAGTTCTCAAGAATAAGGGTGGACTAATTAGCATAAGATAAAAGGTTTACGTGTATATGAGGTAGTACTTAAAGAATTCAAGTATTGAGGATAAGAAAACATTATACATGTCATCAAACTAGCAAATAAGCTTACCCGAATTGATAGGACTCCAGTGCTTCAAATGGAAGGGAGAAGGAATATTAAGCACAGACGAAGCCGTTGAGCTGTTATGTCTAGAAAGTGGTAAATACGGTCTACGGAAAATTTTCGGCATCCAATTGCCAATATATGACAAGAAGCAAACTAGAAGTAGCAGTGATATGAACAATGCAACATAAAGAACAATTGGCTCTATCTTCGTCTGGAGTATTATGTAACTGTGATGCTCCATTGTAGTTGACAATGATCCTCCAGCATTCAACAGAGCAACCCCGAGTGTCCAAGTAATACTACCCGAACCAACAATCACTTGGTTATCCAGTATGTGCAGGCCCTCTCTCAACAATGACACGATGTAGGGTGCTCTAAAGCAATACTGTTCAATGAAAGGTTGTGGAGGGACACTGTTCTTTGCAACTTCCCATATTTGTTCACAATACTCCTTACCCTTCTCCAATACATTATCAAGTGTTGGTTGTGAGGTCAAGTTGAAAAACCGAAATACCACAAAGAAACCAGAAATGGCATAGAATTGCCCATGGGGATGAGGCAAACCATCAGTAAGAGCACAAGGTTGCAGCTCACAATCAACTCCTGGTTTCACTCCCGACCATTCAGACAAATTCACGGTTACTTTTGCAAGTGCACTACATTCTTCCCAATTTGGAGCACCAAGCAGCTCGATAGTTATTCCACGTTTCCCTCCTTTACCCAAATTACCTTCGCCAATTACAGGACTCCCACCTTCTCCATTCAATGAGGAACACTGCAAACATACATATTTCTCTCTGTAACCAGACTGCAGACATGGGTGCTTGAGTTCTATATTTTCTTTGTTGAGATCCATACCACTAATCCCGGGGAGCTTCCTCAGAAGATAAACAACTGATTTATCAAAAGCATCATTCAAACCATAGCTTGAAAGAGAATAAGCAGTAAGGTGATGATTCACAGCTCCAATACTTAAGTTTAAACTTGTCTCCTCGTGCACAAGTTCCTTTGTCTCAAAAGTCACTTGCAAAGAAGAACCCCCCATATCAAGTGCACCAAATGTTTCTTTTGGTGGTATTGACCCAAGCATCCCCAGATGATAATTAAGAGCTATCCATCCATAATAAGCTTCCTCTGTTCCAGTGATTATCTTAATCCAATCTCTATGACACAAGAATGATGAATTCTTCAGTATGGACCATGCATTTTCTAGAAGCCATTTCGAATCAGAGTTGGGTAGCCTGCGAACTCCACCAGTCGCATAGAGGAAGACAGAAGTACTCTTATGTGCATGGTTCGGTATTTGCTTCTCTGCCCACAGAAGAAGTGGGCTTAAAGCTTCATTCAAACCGGATGCATTGTTTACTAGCTTATCAAGCCCAGGCTCAGTCTCCATTCTCTGGTAAGCACGTCCACTCGATGAACTAGATTTACTTTGTAGACCTTCAGGTAATGATTTCAAGAGAATGGGAAGACTTCCACCTTGCTGGTGATCAACAGAGGATTCATATACATAAACCCGTGTCCCAGTGCTTCCACAATCAAGTACCACATAAAACTGTGAGGCTTTCTGAAACCAAAAATTGCTAAGAAATCTTCCACCCAATAGGATCAGGGAAACGAACAACACTAGGCATAAAACAGCCATTGTTGCTCGCACCATTTTCTTTCTCATAAACGGGATACCAGGAAAGGTTTTGTTCTTTGAAAAACTTGCAGTACCATTTTCTCTCTGCAAGGGATGAGTCTCTTCTTCTGTATGAGTCGCTGCACTTTGCTCATAGTCAATGCCAATAAGAAGATCTTCTGTATCAAGCTTACGATAACTTGAGAAATCTTGAAGAGACGCCGATACGCGCATATTATTCTTCTGTCTCGGAGTAGAATAGAAATGACCATGACTAGTACCTACCCGTGATGATGCTCCAGATGATATAGATGGTCCACTCGCAGAAAGCGCACCTGACATGCGACTATCTGCAGATGAAAACTTTTCCGTTTTCCTGATGAACGCCATTTTAAGCCAATACTAATGTGCAATAAATAATGCCTTATTCCATCAAAACTTAAATTAATGACAGAGCACGGAGCAGGCTTGAATTTCCCCCTTTACAGATACCATATCAAAGACCTGGTTCAAAAACAAAGATGTTTAAAACTTTACTTCTTCCACAATGTTGCCTACCGTTTACTTATGTAAAACTTATCCACAAAATTACTTCCACAATGCCTCAATTCTAATCTCTTACTCTCGAGCATGATAAAGTAATCTGATAATTACCAGTCTATCCGTGTAAAATAGACAAACATCCAACAAAGAAGTTCATAATCTACATATCCTATCTAAAAATAAATCACAAAGTAACAACTCCGTCCTAATGGAGAAGTCTAGCGAGGTCAAAAAAGAAATCTGCTAGAGACCTCTAGGGTCATAAAAAACAATAGAATATCATGCTTAGCAGCTTAGGTTTCAGGTGGTTACTTGGTTTATGCAAGGTTTCTAGAGAGTGTTTTTTCTAGTTGTGTCTAGAACAGTGAAAAATCGATCAAAGTCACTATAAATATGCAATGTGAAGTAGTTCAAGGACTTGTAAGATTGAGAGCTAAGACTCTCCTTATCTAGGAGATGAGTGATGCCAGTAGAGACATTAGTGATGGGTGACTGGTTTGTGTGAGATAGTTCTAATTTGCACAACTAACACGATTTTTTTTTTGTGAATGCTAGTATTAGTGATTGAGTCTGTCAATCTCTATCTATCTCATGTAACAAGTTGTTGAGGTGTCACAATCTCTACTCATTTCTCTAGAAATTGATATCAAAGCTTCCCGGTTGGATAGGTAATCTCTGGATGTACAACAATCAATCACCAATTCTAGTTTCATTTTCACATATATACATATTGAGATGCTAAAGTTTCCTTAATCTAATCTCTCATAACAAAATCAAAACCCCAGAAAATGAAATTAGACGATGAAATTATTCATTAAAATCAAACCAAATTTTTGTGAGATCTCTAAAGAAAATTGTTGAGTTTGTTTAAATTAAACACATAAAGAATAGAAATAGATCTGAAAACAGTAATTTCATTCATAGCTGTTGAAATGAACAAATAAACAAGGGAAGATGAGAAAAGAATGAAAGAAAGAAAGAAAGAACTCACTTGTGTCCAGAGAAAAAGACTTTAACAGGGAGGAGTCAGCAGTAGAAACAAGTTGAGCAGACCAGTGAAGAAGAAGAAGATCGCTCACTCGGTTTCTCTGTGTCAGTCTCTGCCCCCAAATTCGATCAGATCGAAATGAGGAGGGAGGGAGGGACTGATACACTTTTTCCGCTTTTTAAGTCACTGTTTTTACATTTACTGTCTTCTAACAGTAAAAGTGGATACGGGTGCTATAAGGGGAACAATTTTGGCTAATTAACCAAAAAATAAATAAATAAAAACTCACCTGATGTTATGGGACACCTACTAACCTTTTCCTTTTTATACAGTAGGATGGACAAATTTAAAAAATGGGTTGGAAAATAAGTAAATGGGGTCTCAAGCTTAGACGAGTCTCGGCCTAGTCTGGGCCGAGCGGCTCAGGTTGATTCGATAATATTCGAATTTCAACGGTTATTATCCAACGACTCTCACTTATATTCCTATAAATTCAAACAATTTCAACTTCAAAATCACACATTTTTCACTCAAAATTTTTTCTACTTTTATTTCAATCTTAATCTTTCCTTCTCAAATTCTTAATATTTTTACAAAACCCTAATTAAATAACTAATTTGGAAGTACTATTTATCACTATCAGGTGTGTAAGTTCTCTCCAACCTAAACCTAAATTCTGGACATTTCTTTATCAAAATGCAAGGTTTTAGTAGATCGTTATCTGCAAATGGATTATTTTACTTATACAACTTTAGATTGTAGTGGCCTAGCGCAATTTTGTTTGAGTTACATTAATGGCACTAGACTTTAACCTGTACATAGTTGTAACATATGAGAATTTGGTGTAGGATCGTCACCAAACTTGGTCTTTACCGTGTTACTTATCGACAGGAACAGAGACATGATATATTGTTTGGGGGGATAAATATGTATAGGTAAAATAATAATGCTGTAAAAATAATCGGGCCGAAGACCGCAATTCCTTTTTAGGCGTTCAATTTTGTTGTTTTTTGCTTTAAATGATGTTATTAAGATACCAGATAAGTTGTAAGACGTTTTAATTAATAATTGAACTTAATAATTTGTGATACGTTTCATTTTGTTCCTACATAATTTTGATATTAAAGTAGACTTTTATTCGATACAAGCCTATTGCCAGTCGTTTTCAAAGCAGATCATGAAATTTACATCAAATCTTTTATGATTCAAGGTTCTTTAAATAATATCTAAATTAAAGGAAGACAAATATATAAATACCTAGATTTTCAAAGCCTAATACGATAATTAGGAAATTCTAGGGGGACAACTATCCCCACTAGACCTAGTGTAGTTGCGTCCCTGCTTATCGGCATCTTTGTTTAATCTTAACATTATATCCAAGACTCTGTCGACTCTTGTTATAATGTTACTACAGTAATTAAGATAGTATTGAGCTGCTAGTTGTTATCATGGAGCTCTGAAATGGTATGAATTATTTGCCGCATTATATTTATGGATTATGATTTTCTGTTTGTGACCAAGAATTCTTTAACTCAATGTTCTTTTTTTATTTGTAGGGAAATACTATGTTGGTGATGTTGGATATCCAAGCATGCTTGGTTTTTTCGCTCCATATCGAGGAGTTCGGTATCCCTTACATGACCGTAGAAGATGAAACAATTGAAGGTTCATTATAAAGGATTTATTTAATTTTGAGCATTCTTCGTTGAGGAATTAATACAATCGAGCGAAGTTTTGGAGTTCTTAAATCTCGTTTTTCCATTTTAAAGGATCCTGCATCATTTTCATACAACACCAAAGTATAAATACTAATAACAACATGTGTAATTCACAATTTCATTAGGACGTACAGAGTCCAAGTCTGATGAACTATCTGCATATTATGCAAATGAAGACAATGTCATAGATGTTGATATGTAACAGTCCGATGAACCCATATTTAGTATATATGCTCATCAACAAAGAAGAAGTGAAATAATCACATGAGAGATCAAATTATTAATGCCATGTATAAATTTGAATATCAAAACTAGCTAGGATCAAATTACTAGTGTATTGAAGATCTATGGTTAAATTTGTGGATTTCTTGCGAGAAACCTATCCAACCAATCGCTGCAGTTTCCTATTCTGTAGTTGCCGCTGTATAACGCCGATGGATAAGCCGGTATTGATGGTTTTGAAAGAAAATTAAAATGATATGAAAAATAATGTTCATCAAACATATTTTCATATAAATTATATTTTTTTATTTTAAAAAAATCATTTATTAAAATTTATTATAAAAATAATTATATTATATTATTTTTAATTTATTATTATCTATAATCATAATTTTTACCAAACAAAATTATTAATAAGGAACAAATTATTTTATAACCGTCTTCCATAGAGTATCAACTATATAGAAAGCGATTTATACCCTGAAGGGCCTGAACTCCATTCTTGCTGGGCGAGGACTTTGGCCTTCGGATCTATAACAAACATAGCCAGAAACGCAATCCACGACTTCTGATCGTGCCGTATCCTTACGTTTTCAGATACGTATCGGCAATTTCTTACTGGGTCCCACACATCTAATCTTAGTGGCAGCAGTACTAGGTAATGTTCACTTCACTTCTCTTCAGTTCAGACTCACCAGAGATAGAGAAAGATGTCGGAGAAGAGAGTGGTATGCGTAACCGGAGGTAGTGGTTTCATTGGCTCCTGGCTCGTACGTCTACTTCTCAGCCGTGGTTACACCGTCCACGCCACCGTCCAAAACCTCAGTTCAGTAATTCAGTATACTAATCTATCACTGTATTCCTATTTTACCCTTCATCAAATTCTAACCTTATCTCTCTTTTGATCAATGAATGGATTTCAGATGATGAGAAAGAAACAAAGCATTTGAAATCCCTAGAAGGAGCTGATTCTTCAACTCTTCATCTCTTCCAAATTGATCTTCTCGACTATGATTCTGTATTTGCAGCTATTAATGGCACTGCTGGTGTTTTCCATTTAGCTTCTCCTTGTATTGTTGATACAGTTGATGATCCTCAGGTACTTCTAATTCCAACTCTAAAAATGTTGATGAAATCTTCAGGTTCCTCCCCATTGCAGCTAATTTGTTTGTTTATTTTCTTCTGCAGAGGCAATTATTGGATCCTGCTATAAAGGGAACAATGAATGTGCTTAAATCAGCAAAAGAATGTGGAGTGAAACGAGTTGTGTTAACTTCATCGATTTCGGCTATTACGCCGAGTCCTAATTGGCCAGCTGATGTGCCTAAAAGGGAGGATTGTTGGGCTGATCTTGATTTCTGCAAGCAAAATGGAGTGAGTTTTCCTGATCACTTTGGAGTGTTATGGAATGTATCTTACTTGTTTGAATTGGTTGATATCTGTGTAGCTTAATGAGTTGGATGTGTCCGATTTAAATTTTAACTGCAATTGAGTTAGCAAAAACAAAGCATTGCTGATATTTGTATAGAAACTAGAATGTAGTCTAATTGAGGTTTTGATGCATATTTGCAACCCCGAAGGTCTAAAGCTGCTTATCTTGATTCTGTATACCCAATATTGAGCATTGGAATCCGAAATGGTATGTTCGGTTCGGCCATTCCACCACCCGAAATCATGACTGAGACCTCTGCAAGAAAAAGGGAGCGAGTTTACGTTATCATCTGGGAGTGTTTGTATTTCTGCTAATTTGACATCAGAGAGCTGGTGTGAGTTCTCTGTCAGTAGAGTTTGTGCCTTTTAGTTTTCTAAAGGCTCGATTTGGCCTTGTGGTTGAGTCATGGAGTCATGTTTAGAAATGATCTTACTTGTTTGACCTGGTGCCTGGTGGATTTCCATTTGACCTTGATGAGTTGGATGTGTCCGATTTAACATTCATTTGAGTTAGCAAAAACAAAGCACCACTGATAAGTGTATCTAGTTCACTTGAGGTTTTGATGCCTATTCTCAATCCCAATGGTCAAAAACTGCTTATCTGCAATTTTGGGTGTTGGAACTGGAATTGGTATATTCTGTCGTTCTTGTACCACAAACCGTGAACGAGAACTATGGGGTATATCTCGTTTTTAGAAACAAAGTTGACTGGAATGGAAATGCAACCATTTGATGAATCACATTCATATGTAAAATTCGTGTAGTTTTTAATATTTTACTGGTGCCGATGTATTTGGTATTTATGTTATTGTGCTTTGTTGACAGTTATGGTACCCAGCTTCTAAAATAATGGCAGAGAAAGCCGCATGGGATTTTGCTAAGGAAACAGGGCTAGATGTGGTAGTTATCAACCCCGGAACTGTTATGGGACCTATAATTCCTCCCACTGTCAATGCCAGTATGTTGATGCTCATTCGCCTTACACAAGGTAAGGCGCTGATCTTCAGATTTATTATGCAAACACTTTATTGATTTCGCTTTTAGAAAAAAGTGCTCTTGACTTCAGAAATGTCTTAATTTCTGTAGTTTGAATGTATTTTGAAGAGTTATAATATTGTCACATATTCTTAAGTTTAGATGTTTGGTCTTGGTAACAGGGTGTATCGAAGAGTATGAAAACTTTTACATGGGACCTGTTCATGTGAAAGATGTTGCTCTAGCTCATATTCTGCTATATGAGAACCCAGCGGCATCAGGAAGGCATTTGTGTGTTGAAGCTATACGTCATTACGGTGACTTTGCTGCCAAAGTTGCAGAACTTTACCCCGAATACAGTGTGCCCAGGTAAATCGCTTTGAATCCTCTGCTACAGGATATTAGCACAGAATTAATAAAGCAAAAAATGATTTTCATTTTCTGTTTTGGATTTCGATTAAAGAAATGATTAGTACTCAAACTTCAATGTTGCATTGTTTCTCATATAGGATACCAAAAGATACCCAGCCAGGATTATTGCGAGCTGAGGATGGATCAAAGAAGCTTATGGACTTGGGTTTACAATTTACCTCGATGGAGCAAATCATTAAGGACTCAATAAAGAGTTTAAAAGAGAAAGGATACATTTCTTAAACGTCTATAAATGCAGTCCAATTACTTGTGTTGATAACTTATGGAGATCTTCTCTTTTATGTAAAATCAAGAGAAGCGTAACAGTGTGACGGAGTTTCTCTGCATCTATGGAATTATGTGTTATGTCTGCAACAATAAAATTACTGAAATAGAAGATGTTAACGTTAAAATAAAATTTATGAATTCAAACATTGATTTACACACAAAGGATAAAGCCACCTGCTCAGCAAATTGTCTTTAACACAATAGTCCGCGGGTACTCCTCAAGAATGAGAGATGCTATACTCACATAGCAGAGATGTGTCTAGGATAGAATTGCCCGTTATAATTTGTATAAGCACAATACAAATCACCCACTCAACGAACTCAAACAACAATAGAAGAATGAAGGAAATAAACAAGCAATAGAAGAAGGAAGGAAATAAATAAGCAAAACGCACAACAAAGTAGGAAGAGAGGAAAAGAGCTAGGGATAGTAACCTGCTCTGGGATGAGGGGAAAAGAGCTAGGGATAGTAACCTGCTCTGGGATGAGGGGAAAAGAGCTAGGGATAGTAACCTGCTCTGGGATGAGGGGAAAAGAGCTAGGAAGAGGGGAAAAGCGCACAACAAAGCACAATTCAAATTCAACCTTTACTGCTAGCAAAAAAAATTTAGTAAGTAAAATATATTCCGCCGGGTCAGACGCCCCCTATTAAGACAATTTATTTTTATATTTAAATTCATTTGGAAAATATATCAAAAGAATTTTTTCCAAAAAGATATGTCTTGGTTGACCCACACTCACACCCAAATTCGAGCCCGGACCGACCGACCGAACGGGCGGCGGCGACGGCACCAAAGCACCGCGCGTGTGTGAAATGTGTGGTTGCACCAACTAGCCATTTCCTAAGTCATCTCCCTCACACAAAAGTGTGTTGACCCAAGGGGCCACTCTTAGATGCAATTTTCTTAGTAACATGGAGAGGTAACATCTTTAGTTTCTCCTATGTGGGACTAAAGGTTTCATTCACAAATAGTGAAAATGAGCTAGTATCCAGTGACCCCTTGGTCCTAAGTTCCAATTAATCCAAGACCACAAACAAAACACATAAAATCATTTTCTCCAACAATCCCCCTCATGAATGAAAAACCGATAAAAATCAGAAATCAGAAAGCGAGAAATATCACCATAGGCAATAGGTGTCCATAAGGTCTTGAACCTTTGCTTAATGAGAAATTACCAGAAATATTTGATGGACAATGAACATGATGTCTTGAACTGCCATCGATAAGAATTATTATTTTCCGCAGATATTAATAATAATTTTTGTTTTTCGTATCTCGAACTAGCTTGTTCTAAGGATGGACCTCGCATTCACAAGCGTACTCCTTTGGAGGATGAGAAGGTACAGAACATTCTATTTTTATTATAATTTTCCCATGTTGTCTCTTGTTCTGTATCTGACACTGGCGAATCTTGATGCGAAGGAGGGCGCGAGTGAGGCTCCCAAGTCTCACCTAAAGAAGAAGAGAAGAATAACCAGGCCCGCCCCTTGTCTTAAGGTTCCAGCTGTTGTTAAACCACATCCAACTCCAACTCCTCTACAACAAACAGAAACTGCTGCTAAAGAGAATGCCTCTTCTTCCAAAGAGGCTGAGAAGCCAGACGAGGTGCCTGAGACACATTTTTATGCTGGTGAACATCTCCTCCTGAACCAACCTTCACTTTGAAGCCAACTGCCGAAGCTACTTAGGAGCTGAGGGTTTCCGAAGTTCTTAATGATGAAATTGGCAAAAGGAGATATTGCGAGGAATAAAAAGATAGAGGTTTTTAACATCCGTCACCTGGCCATAATTGTGCTCGTCACTTGAATTCCTGGGCTCTTATGTTCCAAGTTGTTTCCAAGGGAAAGAAGGTTGAAATTCCATATTCAACCTGTCAAGCCATGATTCGTCTACGTTCAAATTCTTTCTCCTCTTTTGATGATGACTTGAAGGGTGAAACATCTTTAATCCTATCGGATGCTAAACATGCTGGTATGATAACACTGGTGAGTTAGATTTCTTTTTCTTTTTATAATTTTTTTTTGCTAGCTTGACTAAAAATAGGTCTTCTCTTTTTTAAGAGATCAATCGCCAATTGTCTCAACCGCTGAACGCCGACGATACGAAATGAATCACCAGGTGTTAGTAAGTGAGAATTCTCAGCTGAAGCAAGACAAGTCTTCAATGGAAGTGGAGTTGCAAAAGGAGAAGGATGTTTCTGTCTCACTTCTGAAGGCCTAGGATCTATTTGGAAAGAAAAAAAATATTTTGATAACT
>JAJJMC010009299.1:244494-265858 GCA_023531435.1 Papaver californicum | reverse complement strand
GTAATCCCAAGAGTGCTTGGATAAGAACTCAATTTATTATGCCAACAACTTCGTCGTTATATTGATGACTTGGAAGGTAAGCTTCGCTGATTTTTCCCTGTCATTCTGCTGCCTTAATTGTCGTTCCTAGTTAATACTTAGGTTTGTTCCCTGAAATATCATTGTCGAAGGCGAGACAATACCGCTTATCATTATCAACTGAAGTGCAAATCTTATGCCGCGAATGAAAAGGAATATGATGATAGGATATATTATTTGACTCGGGAGATTAGTGATCTATCTCGCGATATTTATGATTCTGACAAGTTGAACTTTACAGTGGATACTCAGAAGATGAATCTCTTTAGTCAACAAGTTGAGATCCAAATAGAATTATTCTTTTATAAGGATGAGAGTCATCGTTTCCAAGACACGATTAGTAGTTTGGAGAAAGAGATAAATTGTTCGCAAAATGAGAAAAAAAAATCCTTCAGCGACTGATGATTTGGTACTTGCGGAACTAAAAATTTCGGAAATAAAACTTCGTGGATCCGACCTCGCTCTTTGCACTTTATGAGATGACCTTGATTCCACTAATGCCGACCTTCGTGCAGTGTGAGTGGAAACTACCAAAGTTATCAAGTCTAACCAGTTACTTTTATGGGATAACAATAATTTGTTGAGTGAACTGAGAAGAAAAAAAAATAAAGCAGCAGCTTAAAAGACCATATGTCAAAACCTCAGGTCTTACTCCTGCAATATATTCCAATCTGTTTTATTATTTATTTGTTTCCACGGTTTGCTATCTTACTATGTCTTTATTTTCCTTCGTAGTGTCAAAAAAAAAAGGCTGGAGATGAATTAAAGAAGATTCGCCAAAAGTTGGCAATGACTCCAAGTCTCTTGAGCTTAAGGATCTCAACGAGAAATTCATCTTATTAAATGCGAAAACTAAGACTGCCTAGAAACAGCTGAAGAAGCACTATCAACTGTTAGTTAATTCCGTCTGTCAAGATGCTGCAAATCAAGTTTGTGATCTTAATAATGTTGAAAGGACAGTTTTGAATTTTTCCGAAGTGAAGTCTGATGATGAAAGTGAAGATGAAGAAAAAGAAAATGAAGAAGAAGAAGAAAATGAAAATGAAGAAAATGATGACAAGGAGAAAGAAGAGGATAACTGAAAATGAAGAAAATTATGACCTTGAATTATAGTGTTAAGGCCCTATTACACGTGATGCGTATTCGAAGAGTCATGATAGTGCAAAGGCACTATCACACCGAGCCGAAGTTGCGAAAGTTGGAGCATCATAGTGCTAAGGCACCATTATGCCGTGATGCATGATCCAATGCATCACCGAGCCAAAGTTGCGAAAGTTGGAGCATCATAATGCTAAGTCACTATTATGCCGCGATGCATAATGCAATGCATCACCGTGATGCATAATGCAACGCATCACCGAGCCAAGAATGCATCACCATGATGCATCAGCGTGTTTATTCGCAACGGCTTTGGTAAGAAATCTTCATTTCGTCCTTGCAGTCGATGGATGTCCTCTACCTTTCTAATATTTATTTTTAGAAATGCGAATAGAACATATATAGGGAGGGGACGTTGGATGAATGGGCTTGAGCGGTAATGCACATTTAAATGCGATGTAGCCTAAAGGTTGGAGCATACTTGATGCATAAGCATCAATATGCTTGTAGCTTTACTGATGAAGCTTAAATGTGCATGAGGGGTAATGCACATGTAGATATGCGAAGTAGTCAATACGTTGGGGCATACTTGATGCATAAGCATCAATATGCTTATAGCTTTACCGATGAAGCTTAAGTGTGCATGAGGGGTAATGCACATGTAGATATGCGAAGTAGCCTGAGCATACTTGATGCGTAAGCATCAATATGTTGTAGCTTAACCGAGAATGTTTCGATTTGGCTTTGGCGAGAAATCCTCATTTCAGCCTTGCAATCGATGAATGACCTCTACCTTTCTTATTTTTATTTGTAGAAATGCAAATAGAACATATATAGGGAGGAGGTGTTGGTTGAATGTGCATGAGCGGTAATGCACATCTAGCGATGTAGCCTATACGTTGGAGCATACTTGATGCGTGAGCATCAATATGTTGTAGCTTAACCGAGAATGTTTCGATTAGTTTTGGCATGAAATCTTCATTTCGGCCTTGCAGTCGATGAATGACCCTTACCTTTCAATTATTTGTTTGTGGAAATATGAATAGAAAATATATAGGGAGGGAGCTTTGCTTGAATGTGCATGAGCGGTAATGCACATGTAAACGCGATATGGCCTATGCGGACTATGCTTGGCCTTTGGCCTTGCAACGAAGTGGGAATCGATGTTTACTTTGCGTTAGTTATGCACAAGCTAGTACATAATATACGAAAGTCCTTCAGCCTATGCGGAATAGGATTTGCTTGGCGTTTGGCCTTGCAACGAAGTTGGAATCGGTGTTGGCTTTGCCTTAATAGGCTTAAGTTGCTTGTCCCTTTCGAATTGACCCTTTGATGAACTACGGTCATGCTTGATCCCATCAAGGTACAGGTTGGGTACGTAAGCAGCCGCATTGCAATGCATTGAGGTGCAGCACCTTGTCGCTCATATCATCTAATTTGGGAGATGATTGGGACATTAGGATAACTCATATCATCTGGCTCGGCAATGCTAAGCAAGAGAGGATTGTTGCCACACTTGATGGGGTAGTTGCAATTCCATTTGATGGATTGTTCATATTTCCTTGGAACCGTCGAGGCATGGAATGGCATGTGCCTGGATGTTGCACCCTTGGAAAGAACAAGATAAGTGCAGGCTCCAGTGTATGGTCAAAACAGAAATGATGATGCGAAAGCTTAGGCTTGAAATAGCCTAGGTGTTGGTCCAAGGCATGAGTTAGGTCTGGACAATGATCGAAATTATGTGATGCTTTCCAAAGGCATGCCCATTAGCTTGTATAGCCTTCAGCCCTTGGTATAATGAGGGTAAGTTGGAATGGTATGCTAATAAAAGGCATTCACCATGGGCATTAATGGCCTTGCACCCTTTGTAGGTTAAGGGTGTGTTGGAACGATATGGAGATTACGTTTTGAGTACCATGATTGCAAGGCGTGTTTGGAAAGGCAATTATGCCTGCAATGGTATAAACATAGCTTGAATGATGTGGGAACTACGTTTCAAGTATAATGCTTACAAGGTAGGCTTGGAAAGGAAAAATTTACCTGCACTTTCCAGCGAGAAGTTAGGTTTTAGATTCGGGTTACACTCTTTAAAATCACGCATCGTGGAGTTCTGGCCTGCCAAGCGCAGCGCGCCGGAGGCGTAATTTTCTGGTCCGTGACAAATGGTATCATAGCAAGTTCCGAGAAAACACTAGGGACTGTGATATTTGGACTCGTCAGTGAGCATTTTGTATTATGATTACAAAAAAAATTCCTTCAAAGGAAATGGAAAATTTGGAGGAGTAGGCCAATTGTTGTGCGAAAATAGAATGGATAAATAAGGCCAGGTGCCTATACCAAAGAAATTGTAACTCACTAGTTACTCCGCTAAGATTTTGGACGCGCTCGAGTATTCTGTGAGTTTGCCAGAAAACCTGTTTGGAACGGTGGCAGGTATCCGAATACTCTTGGTACTGGGACTGATCACTCCCCCACCCGTGCGGCACGGTGTGCGATGTCAGGTTGGCTAGCACCCACTTACGAGTGGAAGATCTTCCGGGACGATGGATTGCATCCGACTGCACTGGCATTAGAGTTTGGTCCTCACAGTACTACGCTAGAAACTATTTATAAACTTGCGATGACCCTTTTCAGCCTATGTGAATTTTGGGATCTTAAGTGTATGGTATGGACGTCCACTTAAGATCTCGTGTTGAGTAAAGCCTTTGTTGATCCTGGAGCATGCTGTATAACGTGTGTTCGGAAGGTCTCAATTGGCATTTATAGAAAATTGTGGGCCCTATTAGGATTCTGGGATACAGTACGGGACGCATATTCATAAGGTTCTAACTTGTGCTCATTAACAAACATTGGACCCTTGCGAGATTTCTGTGCATCATGGAATGGGACATATGCATAGGAAACCTTAATCGATGAAGCTTGTCCACAATAATTTTGAGTTAAATTTCAAGGATGAAATTCTTTGAAGGTGGTAAGAATGTAACACCCTCAATTTTTGTATGAAGCTTACTCAAGGATGCGTTATGGCCTGGGTTGAAGCTTAATCCTAAGCTTATAAAGCTTACCCAGATATGCATTTGGGGTGTGGATACCTGACCTTGAATTATAGTATTAAGACCTTATTACGCGTGATGCGTATTCGAAGAGGCATGATATTGCAAAGGCACTATCACACCGAGCCGAAGTTGCAAAAGTTGGAGCATCATAGTGCTAAGGCACTATTATGCCGTGATGCATGATCCAATACATCACCGAGCCAAAATTGCGAAAGTTGGAGCATCATAGTGCTAAGGCACTATTATGCCGTGATGCATAATGCAATGCATCACCGAGCCAATGTCGATATTCGATAAACGCATCATAGTGCTAAGGAACTATTATGCCGTGATACATAATGCAATGCATCACCGAGCCAAGAATGCATCACCGTGATGCATCAGCGTGTTTATTCGCAACGGCTTTGGTAAGAAATCTCCATTTCTCCATTTCAGTCGATGGATGTCCTCTAGTTTTCTAATATTTATTTGTAGAAATGCGAATAGAACATATATAGGGAGGGGACGTTGGATGAATGGGCTTGAGCGGTAATGCACATTTAAATGTGATGTAGCCTAAACGTTGGAGCATACTTGATGCATAAGCATCAATATGCTTGTAGCTTTACCGATGAAGCTTAAATGTGCATGAGGGGTAATGCACATGTAGATATGCGAAGTAGCCAATATGTTGGGGCATACTTGATGCATAAGCATCAATATGCTTGTAGCTTTACCGATGAAGCTTAAGTGTGCATGAGGGGTAATGCACATGTAGATATGCGAAGTAGCCTGAGCATACTTGATGCGTAAGCATCAATATGTTGTAGCTTAACCGAGAATGTTTCGATTTGGCTTTGGAAAGAAATCCTCATTTCGGCCTTGCAGTCGATGGATGACCTCTACCTTTCTTATTTTTATTTGTAGAAATGCAAATAGAACATATATAGGGAGGAGGTGTTGGTTGAATGTGCATGTGCGGTAATGCACATCTAGCTATGCGATGTAGCCTATATGGTCGGTCGTCAATCAACCAAAATAATTTAGGTTCTTACTTTACTAATATAGATTAGAGTATAGCAATAAGAACAAGTTTGTTCCCACATAGAGGCAGGTGATTGTTAATTACTTTCGATTACTTATGTAAACAGAGGGGGTTTTGGTTGTGATTATAAATAAGTTATACTAAAGCAAATTGATTAAAACGAATATCAGAGATAAAGAGCATTGGTTAGAGAGTTCATCTTCCATCTTCAAACATGTTATCAATCAAATCATACTCAACATTCATGCATCCTCAATATCAATAACCCTAAAGCATCCTATCGCATGCTTACTCCGGAAAAACTCCTATTATCATCAAAGGCGCAAAGCGCCACTCGGATTTAACCTAGGTCACGCTTCTACACATAATCGCATGGCAACATCCCGTCGTTAACAACTGTGTTATACTACTTGTAACAAGGGTCCTTCGTTAACAACATCCCGTCGTTAACAACTAATTAAGAAACAAATAAATCAAACCCGAGAAGTCGTGACGATCGATCGCCAATCCAAGGTGTTTCTGTCCGCGTCCGTTCCCTCCAAGTATCTTATATCCCTGTCTATAAGAAAGTGTTTCTTTGTCTGTGAAAAGTTGTTCTTTAAAATTGTATCTAGGCTTCCCTTTATATAGGCTTTGGTAACCTCCTCTTGATCCTTATCCAACTAGGCAACCTAGTCTCATTAAACTTTTCCACTTCCTTTTGATTCCTTGTCCAACTAGGAGACTTAACCTCCTCAAAAACCAACAAAAACCCTAATTTTCACGTCAAAGGCGAGCCCAAAACGCTACCCTTATTTCTCTTCCCGCGCAGGCCCAACAAATACCAAATTCAAGTTGGTTTCACGGTTTTGCTCATAACTTCTTCATACGAACTCAGAATGACCTCATTCTTTTTGCGTTGGCTTTGCCTTTCAATTCTCTACAAAATGGTAGGTAGAAATACTGGTATAGAATGAAATCCACTGGGTCTTTGGTAATTCTTCTCTTGTAAAGCTCCATTTCACTTGTTTCAGAGATGTAACCTAATAAAACACATAAACTACTAAAGTAATACTAACCACAGTAATCCACACAAAATCTAGCAAATAAGTATAAGGAAATTATACTTAAAATGTATAAATTATGCACTTATCACTATACGTTGGAGCATACTTGATGCTTGAGCATCAATATGTTGTAGCTTAACCGAGAATGTTTCGATTGGCTTTGGCATGAAATCTTCATTTCGGCCTTGCAGTCGATGAATGACCCTTACCTTTCAATTATTTGTTTGTGGAAATATGAATAGAAAATATATAGGGAGGGAGCTTTGCTTGAATGTGCATGAGCGGTAATGCACATGTAAACGCGATATGGCCTATGCGGACTATGCTTGGCCTTTGGCCTTGCAACGAAGTGGGAATCGATGTTTACTTTGCGTTAGTTATGAACAAGCTAGTGCATACCTTGTGAAAGTCCTTCAGCCTATGCGGACTAGGCTTTGCCTTGCCTTTGGCCTTGCAACGAAGTTGGAATCGGTGTTGGCTTTGCCTTAATAGGCTTAAGTTGCTTGTCCCTTTCGAATTGACCCTTTGATGAACTATGGTCATGCTTGATCACACCAAGGTACGGATTAGGTACATAGGCATCCGAAATGCAATGCATTAAGGTGCAGCACCTTGTCGTCATATCATCTAATTTGGGAGATGATTGTGATATTAGGGTAACTCATATCATCTGGATCGGCAATGCTAAGTAAGAGATGATTGTTGCCACACTTGATGGGGTAGTTGCAATTCCATTTGATGGATTGTTCATACTTCCTTGGAACCGTCGAGGCATGGAATGGCATGTGCCTGGATGTTGCACCCTTGGCAAGAACAAGATACGTGCAGGCTCCAGCGCATGGTCAAAGCAGAATTGATGAAGCGAAAGCTTAGGCTTGAAATAGCCTAGGTGTTGTTCCAAGGCATGAGTTAGGTCTGGAAAATGATCGAAATTATGTGATGCTTTCCAAAGGCATGCCCATTAGCCTGTATAACCTTCAACCCTTGGTATAATGAGGGTAAGTTGGAATGATATGCTAATCAAGGGCATTCACCATGGGCATTAATGGCCTTGCACCCTTTGTAGGTTAAGGGTGTCTTGGAATGATATGGAGATTACGTTTTGAGTACCATGCTTGCAAGGCGCTTTTGGAAAGGCAATTATGCCTGGAATGGTATAAACATAGCTTGAATGATGTGGGAACTACATTTCGAGTATAATGCTTTCAAGGTAGGCTTGGAAAGCAAAAATTTACCTGCACTTTTCAGCAAGAAGTTAGGCTTTAGAGTCGGGTTACACTCTTTAAATCACGCATCGGGCAGTTCTACGAATAACCCTGATCCCGAGGGTAATTTGTCGAGCATCAGATGTAAAAAGGACCCATTGAAGAAGGAAAGATTACGGTTATTTCTGCGAATGACAAAGCTTAACCTCACTTCGTGAAAATATATTTGCTTTTCTTTGTATCCTTCCTTGTGTTTTTGTTGTGTATGACTATTCTCCCTTGTTGATAATTGTATTTTTGTTTTCCCTGGTTAAATGACAAATTATTTTTATCCATAATGCTTAACTGTTGTCTTTCTTCTGACTTTACGAAAACAACTTTTTTCTTTTGTTATCTTTGTCTTTGCGGTGTCTTATATTCTTTCTTGTGCCTTCGCGAAATCTTACGTTTTTTCTTTATACGAAGCAGGGCATTCTTGATAACTATTTACTTCGTCGGTTATGTAAGCGAGCCTAAATACTCCCGTGAGCAGTAGTCTCTCAAACATATGGGGAGTTATCTCTAGCACCTCCCATCCTGATTTTCCAACAACCAGTTTGATTTCCTGACCTCTTATTCCTTGCCTATTTGGTCTTGGGTATGAGGCCACACACTAGGGCTTGGCCCTTATGGAAATAATCAGTCATGCTTCAAATACGTCGGGTGCCCATGCCTCAACCGGTTAACCCGACGCCTCTTGCGTAGTCTATACCTCCTGTCGGATGCCTTTTGCCAGATCATGATTTCGACGATAAGCGGCGAACCACAACCCGACGATATCCAGTGAATAAGTAGGTATTAATTGCCTTTTGCATTTTTGCACATTGGATCTTATTCGACCTCTTAATGAGGTCTTACTTTCCCAGTTTTAGGTCTTTGCCTATTTCCTTTTTAGGCAAAATTTTCTGGAACTCACATGCAATGTGTCGTAGGTTTTCTTGGTTTTTTGGCGAATCGTAGGTCTTAGGTTTTGTTTTTACTTCTCTCGCCTCATAGGTGGCTTGTTTGATCACATTACATGAGATTCAAGTCTGTAGATCAGGACTGTGAGTTTAGTGATTATACCTTCCCCGAGAGCCCTCGCATGTCTCTATGAATTTATTGATGATGTTTTTTGACGTACTTAGGATTTCGAGGATAATCCACTTTCACCCCTTCACTCATATGAACTATCTTCATTAATTCTTTCAATGATGAAGGGTCCTTCCCATGCTTGTATTGGTTTTATTCCTATTCTCTTTTGATTAGGAAGTATTTGTCGTAAGACCCTTTTGCCAAGCTCATGGCCTCGCGCTTTTGATATCTTGAGATATATCTTGAGATATATCTTCAGATCTTCAACTCTTGATAACATGTGATCCGTAATTTGGCTCTTAACTTCTATTTTCCTTTCTTTGTATTCCTGCGATGGTTGTTTCATTCTTCCCCATTCTTGCTCACTCAGCTTCATGTCATTCTTCATCCTCGTTATTTGTTTTCCCATTCCATCTTCAATTGCAAATATTATCATATGTTTTCCGAGGAAACTGAGTGATATAGCTGTTATGCTTGCGAAATCCCATGCTTGAGACTTTGCCGGATCGACCCTTTCCCTTCGTTGCACTTTCTTCGTGTTTTGCATCTCCCTCGCCGATTGGTGTCTCCCGCTCTTTCGTGCTCCCAATGTTGCATCTTATTTGCATGTTCTTCATATTGACGAACATCCACTTTATTGCAAAATTTTGCTTCTGTCGTATCCCCTCTAACTTCAACTATCCCATCTGGTGTTGGGAACATATGCATTGATGAAAAGTTGATGTTATTCCCTTGATCCCATGAACCCAAGGTCGTCCAATGATGGCGCTATAGGGTGATTGCACATCCACTACACAAAATGTGGAAATTGTGTCCATCTTTCCAAGATGAATGATCATGGTAAATTCTCCTTTTGGTTTTGAGGGAGTACCGTTGAACCCATAGATGTTATAAGTTGATGGGATAAGCACTGGATCTGGAAAGTCCATAGTTTGATTATGCTATAGAATAGGATATCTACCGAGCTTCCTGTATCTACCAAGATCTTGTCTACTACCCACTTGTTTACTTTCAAGGTAACCACTAGAGGATCCATATATGATTTTCTATTTTCTGGTGCTTCGGATGCGGTGAATAGAATTGGTTGCATTATCTATTTTTCTAAGGGTGGTGCCTTTTCAACAATAAAGATTTCTTTGCTTGCACCCTACTCATGATGTTGCTGTGAAAATTTTCCATTATCTTCGTTGACTGGATGATCGAATTACATCTTACGTAATTGGTTGCTTGCTCTATTTCAATTACGTGCACTCGTGGCGCTTCTTGCTCCATTTTTGATGGTTGTTGTGTTTGCACTTGTAGATTACTCAAGAACTCTCGAATCGCTCCTCGCTTTATCAGTCAAAACACTATTATTTACACATTCCTGTAATTTTCAGTTGCATGTCCATGAAATTGATGGTATTCGCAAAATAGCTTATTATTCCTGGAGGGTGGTGGTTCCACCCCTTTGTTAGGCGGATGCGGAAGATTTTTCAGGTTCATTTCACTCAATGTACCGCAAGATGACTGACAACAGAGCATTCAACTTGGGTAGCTTTATGTCCTCAAATATCGGAGCATTGGGTCTTCGTTCGCCAAATCTATGATCATTGGATCTATTTTGTCCCGAAGGATATTCTCATTGCCGCTGGAATCCTCCTGTATCACTATTCTCCCAATTCCTTTTTGGCTGCATGTCTTGCTGAGGTTGTTGTTGATGCTCTCCTTGATAGAGGTCTTTGTAATCTACTCTTAGCACTTCGCCAACTGCATTTGCTCGCCGGGTATTCGTTGGGATTTAAAATATAACCCCCTTCATTGCTTCTGGTTACGAAGCTGCTTCCTTTTGTATTTCCTCTAAAGCAATATACTCTTCCTGATATACTTAGAGTTCTTGCATTTTCATCGTATTTTTATGTTTAAAAATAGCCACATAAAGCAGATCTGTGGGAAATAATGCGTTGATGAAGCTTCTCACTAAATTAGCTTATGTCTCATGTCCCATGATTTCAGTGCATAGAGCTCTCAATTGATTCACCAGACTTCGCAAGCTTTCACCATTTCTCCTCTTGAGACTGAATAATTTTTCTACTCCAGGTCTTAACAAGTTTTTATGCATGTAGGCTTCGAGGATTACTTTTTCAAGCTCGTGAAAAGATGTTATTGAGTATTCTGGCAAAACATCAAACCAAGCCAAAGCTTCCCCCTTCAGGCTTGCTGGAAAGTATTTGCACATAACTTCTTCGTGGTTTTCCCATTGCAATGATCGCTTGTAAGCTTTGAATGTGTTGTGTTGCGTTCTCTGTACCATCGAAGGTACTCCCAAAGGTCGGCATCGTGCACTTTGGAGGTAATGCCTGGTACAGGATCTCTATACTGAAGGGTGACCGCTTTGCTTCTGCCATTGCATCCGTCAATTGTTGTCCTTTTCCATTGTTCTGGTAGTTATGAATCATGTTTCACATGCTATTTAGCTCCTTTAAGACTTCTTGATTCGTCTCTCCTTATTTGGATCGCTTCATCTGTCGATCCATTTCCTTTTGACGTTTTCTTGCTTCGCATTCTGTTGAGCTTTCTCCATGGTCCTCTCTTCGCTTATTTGGTGATTGTTCCTTTTGTCTACTTTTTTCTGACATCGATGAACTTGAATTTTCTGGTGTTTTCTTCTTTAACTTCATATTCTCCTCCTCGAGCTCCATATTTTGTTGCTTCAGTAGCTCTCGCTCTTTGAACATTTTCTTCTTTGCCTCTCTCAGCTTGGCGAGTTTTGCCTTCAGCTCCTTAGATGTCATATTTTTTTCGTCATCAGTTTTTTCACCCTCGCTGGATCCGTGAACCTCTGATATTTTATTTTCCACATTGCGGGTGCTCCGGTATGGACTCCTCTCACCTTCATTGTTGAGATGATTTTCGCCAACTGGATCATTGATTAATGGCCTCCTTCCCCCTTCTTCATTGTGATTCACTCCTCTGTCCACCGTTTCTTCAACGGAACTTGTTGTGTGACTGCCTCTGATCCTGTTTCTTTTCCTTGGCGCCACTGACTTCGGTGCCACTAACTTCCTTTCGGATCCCCTCACAATAGAAAAACGTGATTTCGATGTACCTTTCGATGAGTTACTCAAATGTGGACCTTACAACTGATGACGTTGAATATATATCTTTTGATTAAAACAAAAAATGAATTTTCTAAACCCTAAATATGACAACTTTTCCTGAAATACTAAATATTCTATCTGACCCAATGACTATTTTACCAGATCCAAGAATGAAAGAAACGAAAGAACTCAACTACCAACGGTTCAACTGTTTAATGTACTATTCAGATAAGAACAAAAGAAATTTTGATGCAGACTTGTCATAAATAGAAAACTATTCACAGAAACTTCTTCCTGAAAACATTCCCAACCACAAGTTCATTCCATGAAAATTCTTAAAATGAATTTTTAGAATTTTAAGACTATAAACTTCTAAATCAGATTTATAACTCCATTATCTTTAGAAACCTAGCCTTTTGTACTTTTTTCTTAAAACAATGCCTTCCCAAAGACTTGCTTTGGGAACTCATCTTTAAGATTTTTTTTAAAACAAAACAGGTGAAATCCGACTCTCTTAAAAAAAAAGAAAAAAAAAACATTTCCAAGTTACTAGATCTAAAATTCTTTTCTTAAGAAAAAATTTGAAAATAAACTTTTTAATGCCTTTCTCCCTGTTTCTAGCGCCAAAATATAGTTGCAGGATTTCCCACGATACACCTAAATTCTTAACTCACAAAAACTCTCCCACCTCTAAGTCAAAATCAATGATTCAAATTCACACAATTTTAGGTAAATAAATGACAAAACAGATTTTTATGTGGTTCGGTGTTAAGACCTACATCCATGGAGATGATTTTACTATGATTATTAAGACAATTATAAGTTCTTTGCTAACGCTTTCTTGGAGAAGAATTTAATTTCGGTGGTGTTACTTTGCCATAATACTTGCCAAGTAACCTTTGTTGCAACTTTCGTTGTAGCTCTGCTCCTTGTTAAACCATATCGTGCCATCTGTCCTGACAGCTAACATACTGTTGATATGATCACTCTGATCGTGCATTTAATGCTCAACTACTCAATTCAAATTTGGCATTTGATATCTAATTAGTGTTTTCCACGTGCTTTCCCCTCAGAGAATAGACAGAGATCCCCAAGCTGGATGAGATTGTCTTCAGTGTTCTCCTAATGTTCTTCTCAAGCATATTCATGCTTCAAGATTCAGTCACGTGGTGAAGTGGTTTTCTGTCCCCACATATATTGTTTATGCTCATGTAGGATAGGAAATAAATCAATGCACCAGTTATGGGTATGAAGTACAAGTTTCATTGTTTCAGTGTTTCATATCAATGCAAATTTAAGGCCTAAGGTAGATCATGACAGATTTTGGATCATGGGGAAAAGTTAATATGGGCCACAAGACTGAATGACAAATTTATTGTCCTTAGGTCCATTTATTGTTACGTATCAAATTTATGATCATGTCACAATGACAAATTTTGAGTTAGGATGTAAATTTTGGATTCCGAGACTAGTTGTGTCTCATGGAAACATTTCATCCGCATGGTGAATTTGGGATAATATTTAGAATGAACGTTTGCGTATCTCGGTTAGTGGGCAAACTTTGAACTACAAGAAAGATTTTTTAGGGTGATAGACACATTTTAGTGTCTAATTTGCACCTTAATTTCTAGTGAGTTAGTATTCGATTTTGCGTTTATTACGTGTTTTTATGCTTTTGTAGGTACATTAGAAGAATAAAGATTTGTGGAAAAATTGGCTCAAACAGTGATAAATGCACCCGGAACAAGTGTTATTGGCACCCCAAGAATGGATAAGAGACACCCCAGAATCGGTCGAGTCAACTCAGTCAACCCAGCGGGTCAACTCAGCCCGAGTCGCCGATCCAGCTCATCGGGTTTCCTGTTCCAAACAGGAAAAGAAACTGGATATGAATTTATGGATTTTTTGTGGTTGTTTTCGATTATTAAGAGACCCAATTGCAAGTAGAATTTCATACAAGTTATAACACGTCGAGAAACAGCAAAGAATCCCGAAGAATTAGAAATTGTGAACTTGGCCGGATTCCTGTTTTGATTAGGAATCGAATTTGGGAGTTGTTTGAGAGAGTTCTATTAGGTTTAGAACTCTCCCTAGGGTTTGTAGACCCTATATAAACCAAGAGAAGCCAAGAGAAATTGATACGCAGCCCTAGAGACCAATTCAGAGAAATTCCGGCCATCTCCGTCACCGTCCGATCATCTGCTGCTGCACCGGCCGGTGTGTTCTTCATTCAGTCATCACCGAGGAAGACGACTCAGCAACATCTACATATGTTGCTGATTCAAACTGTTCTGTTGCCTATTCTTTCTTTTCCTTTGTTGCTTAGAACTTTCTGTAACAGCGGAACCATCTCTGGATACACTTATAAACGTTTCTGTTCAGCTGTTGCACCATTATTCAACCTTATAATCAATATTTTGAGCAATGAAGAGATCTTTTGAGCAAGTTTTCTCCACCATGAGCTAAGTATATTTACTGGGATGATGGAGAAGGTTTTTCTCTCAATTTTATGTGGTAAGTCTATTTTTAATTAATTATTTATAATTCTTTACTTGTTAAAATTGCATAGTTTCGAAATAGAAAAACGGTTTTCATTCAGTAGTGGTGTTTTTGTTTGATGGGTCATGCAGGGTTGACAACCTCTGATGTCCCATGCTTGTGATTTACCTCTGCTTGTTTGCAAAAAAACCTATTTTGGCAATATTTGAGCTTAATTTATTTAAAAGAATTGCATGATTAATCACATAAATTGTTAGAAATAACTGAATCTTGATTCCTGGTTTTCTCCATATTTTCTAAAAATCATCTCTAGTTTATTTTCCTGATTTTTATTTAATTAGATTAAGTCCATTATTTTCTAAAATCATTACCTTCACAAGTTCGAGAATCGAACACTTTATTTACCACTTTTAAAATTACATCATAGGGAAAGCCCAATTTTGTATCACACATCAAATTCTCTTATTTTGAGTCATGGCCCATGGGCATATTTTAGGGCAGGTTTTGGAATATATATTTTTGAACAATTTTTTAGGGACCCCTCAGAATTTGATGGGACCATCCCCAAATTTTGATAAGGTCATTAGGAAGTAATTCCTGGCCCCCCTATCCATATACTTTTAGATATGACTAAAATACCCTTGCTTAATTAGAGTTAATAATTAATGTTAGTTGAATTAGTTAATTTTTAGTATTATATGAGATAAAATATTTGTGTTAGAGAATTAGAATTATTGAGAGAGAAGTAGAAGGAAAAGAAGAGTTTTAGGAAAATAATCTTGAAACCTAGATTTGGTGATTCTTAAATTCAAAATGAGTGACTCTAGTGCTAGCTCAGAGGAATCGGAACCTTCAAATCGTAGAGTAAACAAACTATTCGTTAATTTTCACAATGATCCGGAGATGGATGATTTGTTAGATGGTGAATGTTTTATTCCCCATACCCAATCTCAATCTCAAAATGAGGATTTTTTACAACATAAACGAGGATCACAATGAAGAATATGAAGATTATAATGCTTTGAAGGGTCAAGTATACTTGTTAATGTGTTTTTATTGCTTGGGTTGGCTTAAATTTGGTGAAAATATAAATTTTATAGCTTAGATTTGGCTAGCTCGATATAAGTTTGGCTAGAATATTGAAGAACACAGGTAACCGAACTTTGTGTTAATGGAGGCTTGGACTATGTTCTGCTACCTAATTGAAGAACACCTAATGTTCGGCTAGTTCGAGCTGAAACAGAGTTATGTTCGGCTACTTCGAGCCCAACAATTTCTTAGCCGAACTCTTAGTTATAGAAGTAGCGTGAACTTTTAAGTAAAAAGTTCGGCAGTATATGATAGTAAAGAGCCTAGCCGAACTTAAATGTTTGGTTCATATGGGATTTATTGAGTTTGACGAACTTGTATGTTTGAGTGAATATGTAGATATATGCTTAGCCGAACTTTGTAGTATTTTTTTGTTCGAACTAATATTGTCATATATTTTGTAGGTCCAATTGGAGACTATACCTATGGATGATCAACCTACTCATGTTAATATATTGTACAATAATATATTGCATCATTATGCGAAAGACTTGGTTTCTAAACCGAACCAAATGTACGGCTAGATCGAAATTTGCTATGACTAGCCGAACTCTATAATTCAAATGAAAAATAAAAGTTTGTTTCTCTTTTTTTGTAAAAATTTAAACGATTCTAACCGAAAATTCACTTAACATCTAACTTCATAATATTGTTTCAACATAAATTAAAACCCAACAACAAAATATCATACCATGTTCATCACTTACTACATACTGTTCAGAGAAATTGTTCAAAATAACTTAAAACATCCGAGAAAAACGAAAAAAAAGAAGCATAGATATTTGAAATGATCAATCTCATTGATCTCATGAAATTCTATCCCTCCTTGTTACTCTTGACTTGGTCCTAGTGTCAACAACTATTACTCGCTTCTTCTTCTTCTTCTCATTTTCCTTAGGCTCATCAACAGCTTCATCTTCCTCAACTGGACCTATGTACTCACCGGCTTCATTGTAGTATGGGTTCACGCCTGAAAATTCTTTCTCCCTGAAAAAAAGTCGAGAATCAAAGGTCGGATCGTCCTCCATCTTTCGAATCATTTCTGCCTCAGATCCTTCATCTGAATATGGAACTTCAACGTAGTTGAGGGGATTGTCAGGACTGTTCCATTCACAATCATAATCGTCCATCATTTGTAAAAAATCCATATCATCCAGCATCATTTGATATATTTCTTCAGGAGTAACTCTTTTTCGTAAATTGAAAAGAGGACGAGAAGGAATTTCAACCTTTCGAGCCGGAGAAAGAGTTTACCCACTTCATCCATCGCAGACTTTTCCTTTTCCTTTTCCTTTTCCATTACCTTTACCTTCTTTCGGAGCCTAATGTGGATAAACCAATGTAAATGTTCGTCTATGAATGATATTTATCGAATTAACCGAACACAAAGTTCGGCTAGGTTTGACACCAAAATTACCAAAAAAAAAGTAATGTTCGGCAAATGGAAAAAAATATCTCTAAAAAAACATTTTGTTCCCAATTTGGGACTAAAAATTTCGGTTGATAGGATGTATTATCGATCTAACCGAACTCCTACTATTTTCACTAAACAAAAAAGGTCGGTTGAAAAATCAATGACAAAACCAAAGTTCGGCTACCCCCTAAATGTTATTCTCAACCAAACTGTTCTTGGTCTTCTTCCAAACAGAAAGTTTGGCTGGTGATCCTAAAGGAATCTTTCACTAATACTACGTTTTGAACATGATTTCAAGTCGAAATAAGAATAAAAAAACTGATAGAAATGAATGGGTTTGTCGAGAATTACCTTCTAACATTAGAACTGGAAGATTCAGTCTTTGCTTCTTTCTCTTGGGTCTTGATTTTCCCTCCACCATCAATAGCTGGATTTTGTTGAATCACTTTATCAATCGGTTTATCCATTGTTTAGTGATTACTAATTAGGTTCAAGATGATAAGAAGAGGGGGAAAAAAGAGATGAAAAGTTCTAAATTTGGTAAAGATAGAATTAGGTTTAGGTTTATATATCATTAGGGTTAAGGTTCAATATTAATGAAAACTTAGTCATTTCATCATATTAGGACACCCCTTAGCTCTCTAGGGCTTATGGCCTAAGTAGACAAGGGTCCCATGAAAAATGGGCTGGTCCCCAAAAAATCGTTCATTTTTTACACGAGAAAGGTATGAAAGAAGGGAGATTCAAGTACAACATGAGCCCATGGATCATCCCAAAATAAAAGGCCCACTAGTTAGTTACAATAAGTAACTGCCTCCTAGATGATAACTAAATCTCTGAAGTTACAATGATGAAACCAATTTTGAAGAGATCCCCATTAAATAAAATTCTCTTCACCTATAATATTGTAGTATCATTTTCTCGAATTTATGGCAGGTTTTAGAATACAAGGTTGAGTTTTAGTTACATGATAAAATTTAGGCCATATATTTGGGATCCCGCTATAGATTTCAGGACATGCTATAAAAATTTGGACCAAAGCATGTTATATTATTTTCGGGGAAGATATTAGATCACGAAATAGATTTTGAATCACTAAGTAAAATTTTGAGTTAACCCGAGTAGGGAACTAGAAGGCAGTTTCAACTAGCTATTTGGCTAAGGCTTACTCCTTTGATTGAGATGGAATATATTTTTTTCGTCATGAATGATGTATTTACTAGACTTACCTTGTTGTACTCGATTTTCTTCGTCAATGTTTTATCCTACTGGATTTTTCTTGTCAAGGTTTTAACGAGACAACATTTGTATGTCCAACATTGTTTAAGTTAATACATGCTTATGTAATTTTATTTTTCCTCTTTTCAGTATTCCTGGTATATTTGTAATGACTTAACCACAATGATCATCAAAGGGATATTAAAATCTTAATGTTTATTTACTAATGTCTAACTCTATGGTTTCCAGATACATGAGAAAAAAAATTTCTTATCCTATAAACGGAGGCTTTAACCTTTGTATTATACACATCATTAATAATATTTCTATCTTTTCCGTCTCTCTATTTTGTGTGTCCATATCTATTCACAATGCCAATAAATTTTTTAAAATGTGGATTTTAAATTGGAAAATTTTTTTAACTTGAGAATAGTTTTTACTTTTTAAATCCCAGTTGTGCCACTGTATGCACCACTTGATATTGACTTAGAGAGTTTAGTTCTACCGGTGCGGAAAATAAACAAGTTAATTTAATATAGCTCAAGTTGTGGATCGTCCCAAAAACCAAGATGTGATCAAGAGCGGAGGTAGGTTAGAGCATGGGTGTGCAGTTGCATGTACACCCAGCTCAGCTAGCTCCCAACTGATGTGATTTTATATAGTGGTAAAAAGAGGTTCGATTCTCGAACTTGTGAATGTAATGATTTTAGAAAATATAGGACTTAATCTAAACTAATAAAAATAAGGAAAATAAACTAGAGATGATTTTTAGAAAATATGGAGAAAACCAGGAATCAAGATTCGGTTATTTCTAACAATTTATGTGATTAATCGGGTAATTCTTTTAAATAAATTAAGCTCAAATATTGCCAAAATAGGTTTTATGCAAACAAGTAGAGGTAAATCATAAGTATGGGACATCAGAGGTCGTTAACCCAGCATGACCCATCAAACAAAAACACCACTACTGAATGAAAACCGTTTTTCTATTATGAAACTATGCAATTTTAACAAATAAAGAATTATAGTTAATTAATTAAAAATAGACTTACCACAATAAATTGAGAGAAAAACCTCCTCCATCATCCCAGTAGATATACTTAGCTCATGGTGAAGAAAACTTGCTCAAAAGTTGATTTCATTGCTCAAAATATTGATTACAAGGTTAAAGAATAGTGCAACAGCTGAACAGATACGTATATAAGTGTCACAGAACAGGGTTCAGCTGTTACAGAGAGCTTTGAGCAACAGAAATGTTCAAAATCTAAGGCAACAGGAGCAGAGCTGTAACAGTGGAATAGCAACAGTTAAAGATGTTGCTTAGTCGTCTTCTTCAGCGATGGTGGGTGAAGAACAGGGCCGGCGATGCACCAGCAGGTGACCGGCGGTGCCGGAACTCCACCGGAATTTCTCTGAATCGATCTCTAGGGTTTTGTATCTATTTTTCTTGGAATCTCTTGGTATTTATAGACTTAACAAACCCTAGAGAGAGTTCTAAACCTAATAGAACTCTCTCAAATCACTCCAATCTTCAAATCAAACTCCCAACAGGAACCGAGTCCTGATTCCGGCCAAAATTGGGTTTCCCGAGCTGATTTCACGGGATTTTTCACTGTCTTTTGATTTCTTCCAACTCTAATCGCAATGGGTCATCTTTAATTGCCGAAAACAACCCAAAAATCGAACCCAAATCCTTTTCCTGTTTGCAACAGGACTTCCCGATGAGTTAACCAGCGACTCGGCCCGATCCAGCTCGCTGGGTTGACTCGCCTGGTTGACCCGCTGGGTTGACTCGCCTGGTTGACCCGCTGGGTTGACCCGATCCAGCTCAGCCCGATCCAAGGGTGCCCCAATCCAAAGTGCGGGTGCCTTGATCCATTTTCCCGGGTGCTTTGAACACTTTTTGACAATTTTTTCACAAATCTTTATTCTTCTAATGTACCTACAAAAGCATAAAAACACGTAATAGACACAAAATCGAATACTAACTCACTAGAAATTAAGGTGCAATTTAGACACTAAAAGGTGTCTATCAAATACCCCCAAACTTACTATTTTGCTAGTCCTCGAGCAAACTACTCTAAAAATAAAGTAAAAATCCTAACTCACTTTCGCAGGAATCGCGACTACATTTAGCATATGCAGTAAGCCGTTAAACCCCTAGGTGTCCCTAGTGGACGAGTTTTGTCTCGTGAGGGTTTACAAGAGGTATACCCACAAAACCTGGATCTAGATCTTAGCAACACGTGAACGATTAAGGATAGACACTAAACAAGCTAGTTAGTTGGCTACTTAGATATTCGGCTATAGGGACCATTACCCTTTATGGGTCCAATTACTGTACACGAGTGTTAACTCAAGCGTACTAAAATTCATATCTAAGACAACAGAGTTCTACTCAGACAGTTATCCATCCACACATCACATGAAAAGACTTAGAAGATGAAAGTAGACTGTAGAAGGTCGCAAATGTTGACCAAGGCGAACGATGTTTCCCATATCTGTCTGAAGATCAGTACCGAGATGAAACCTAGTGTGTCGAGATACTCCCCATTTATTTTCAACGGTTACTACTAACTAAAATATTTACAAGTTCTCATGGATCCTGCGTTCCACGCTTGCTTAGGCGACGGAGACAGAGAGAACTTTAAAATACCAAATACTATATATTTTTTTCAATTTTTTTTTTTTTTAACTTTTTTCGATTTTTTTCTTTTCTTTTCTTTTCTCTTTTTTTTTTTTTTTCTTTGACTCCTAATACATGTGTGTTCCCATGGATCCTGCGTTCCACGCTTGCTTAGGCGACGGAGATAGGGGGACCATACACATAACTCTAAGACAATATTATTCATACTGGGGCATGATCTCAACACACTAAACGTCATTCCAGTGCTAATTAACATGTCGATGCTAGGACCCACCAATACTCTCGGAGAAACACAAAATTGCAAATAATAAAACAGAACGTGATATGATGGTGACAACTATCATGTTATTTCTAACACCTGAACTCTGTTTCCTTTATGAATAGACCATCTAGCTGGGCACACCAATCCTTATAGCAAAATGGCTAAGTTTCTATCTACCTAGAGTGGTTAGTGTCACCCTGAATTGTTCACATGCTTCTAAATTCCAAATCTTATTAATCTTAAAAAGTCTCACAATACCCCCAAACTTAAATTAAACAGTGTCCTCAATGTTTCTGAGTAAAGAACAATACCAAAAGAGTAAAAGTAAGGGAGTCAGAAAGATAGTACTTGAATGCCTGAGCATGGGTTACCTCCCAAGAAGTGCTAAGTTTAAAGTCTTCAGCCAGACTAGAAAAGAATTAGTCACCCCCTTAAATCATATAACAATAATCGGAACAACTGTGGGTCATCTGAATCAAATAGTGTGCTGATAGGCGCTTTATTTATATATTTTTATCGCCTAATTTATATTTTA